>ONZH01027358.1:0-47733 GCA_900303285.1 Rhinella marina
AACACTACGTATATACAATTATTTTGCAAGAGAACGCAAAGTACAGGTGCCAATGAAAAGGCTTTTTTTTTTATATTTCTAGGTACACAGCCGTGTACTAACAGATCAGACGGTGTGTATGAACACTACGTATATACAATTATTTTGCAAGAGAACGCAAAGTACAGGTGCCAATGAAAAGGCTTTTTTTTTTTTATATTTCTAGGTACACAGCCGTGTACTAACAGATCAGACGGTGTGTATGAACACTACGTATATACAATTATTTTGCAAGAGAACGCAAAGTACAGGTGCCAATGAAAAGGCTTTTTTTTTTTTTATATTTCTAGGTACACAGCCGTGTACTAACAGATCAGACGGTGTGTATGAACACTACGTATATACAATTATTTTGCAAGAGAACGCAAAGTACAGGTGCCAATGAAAAGGCTTTTTTTTTTTATATTTCTAGGTACACAGCCGTGTACTAACAGATCAGACGGTGTGTATGAACACTACGTATATACAATTATTTTGCAAGAGAACGCAAAGTACAGGTGCCAATGAAAAGGCTTTTTTTTTTTATATTTCTAGGTACACAGCCGTGTACTAACAGATCAGACGGTGTGTATGAACACTACGTATATACAATTATTTTGCAAGAGAAACGCAAAGTACAGGTGCCAATGAAAAGGCTTTTTTTTTTTTATATTTCTAGGTACACAGCCGTGTACTAACAGATCAGACGGTGTGTATGAACACTACGTATATACAATTATTTTGCAAGAGAACGCAAAGTACAGGTGCCAATGAAAAGGCTTTTTTTTTTATATTTCTAGGTACACAGCCGTGTACTAACAGATCAGACGGTGTGTATGAACACTACGTATATACAATTATTTTGCAAGAGAACGCAAAGTACAGGTGCCAATGAAAAGGCTTTTTTTTTTAAATATTTCTAGGTACACAGCCGTGTACTAACAGATCAGACGGTGTGTGTATGAACACTACGTATATACAAATTATTTTGCAAGAGAACGCAAAGTACAGGTGCCAATAAAAAGGCTTTTTTTTTAATATTTCTAGGTACACAGCCGTGTACTAACAGATCAGACGTGGTGTATGACACTACGTATATACAATTATTTTGCAAGAGAAACGCAAGTACAGGTGCCAATGAAAAGGCTTTTTTTTTTCTATATTTCTAGGTACACAGCCGTGTACTAACAGATCAGACGGTGTGTATGAAACACTACGTATATACATTATTTGCAAGAGAACGCAAAGTACAGGCTGCCAATGAAAAGCTTTTTTTTTCTATATTTCTAGGTACACAGCCGTGTACTACAGATCAGACGGTGGTATGAACACTACGTATATACAATTATTTTGCAAGAGAACGCAAAGTACAGGTGCCAATGAAAAGGCTTTTTTTTTTTATATTTCTAGGTACACAGCGTGTACTAACAGATCAGACGGTGTGTATGAACACTACGTATATACAATTATTTGCAAGAAACGCAAAGTACAGGTGCCAATGAAAAGGCTTTTTTTTTTCTATATTTCTAGGTACACAGCCATGTACTAACAGATCAGACGGTGTGTATGAACACTACGTATATACAATTATTTTGCAAAGAGAACGCAAAGTACAGGTGCAATGAAAAGGGCTTTTTTTTTTTCTATATTTCTAGGTACACAGCCGTGTACTAACAGATCAGACGGTGTGTATGAACACTACTTATATACAGTTATTTGCAGAGAACGCAAAGTACAGGTGCCAATGAAAAGGCTTTTTTTTTTCTATATTTCTAGGTACACAGCCGTGTACTAACAGATCAGACGGTGTGTATGAACACTACGTATATACAATTATTTTGCAAGAGAACGCAAAGTACAGGTGCCAATGAAAAAGGCTTTTTTTTTCTCTATATTTCTAGGTACACAGCCGTGTACTAACAGATCAGACGGTGTGTATGAACACTACGTATATACAATTATTTTGCAAGAGAACGCAAAGTACAGGTGCCAATAAAAAGGCTTTTTTTTAAAATATTTCTAGGTACACAGCCGTGTAATAACAGATCAGACGGTGTGTATGAACACTACGTATATACAATTATTTTGCAAGAGAACGCAAAGTACAGGTGCCAATGAAAAGGCTTTTTTTTCTATATTTCTAGGTACACAGCCGTGTACTAACAGATCAGACGGTGTGTATGAACACTACGTATATACAATTATTTTGCAAGAGAACGCCAAAGTACAGGTGCCAATGAAAAGGCTTTTTTTTTTTTTTATATTTCTAGGTACACAGCCGTGTACTAACAGATCAGACGGTGTGTATGAAGACTACGTATATACAATTATTTTGCAAGAGAACGCAAAGTACAGGTGCCAATGAAAAGGCTTTTTTTTTTTTATATTTCTAGGTACACAGCCGTGTACTAACAGGTCAGACGGTGGGTATTTACACCTGGTATACAAAAAGGGTATTGCAGGCACACAGAACCCAGAACACTAGAGCCAAATAAACTGTATTTAGAAAAAAAAAATAAAATTCACAGCCGTATACTGCCAGATCAGATGGTGCATATACACACTAGGTATATAACAGGGTTTTGCAGCCAAAAAGAACGCAGAACAGTAGTGCCAAATATAGTTTTGTATGTAGCAGAGCACCTAATACACCACTAATGCCTCTCTCTGTCCCTACTCCAGCAGCTATCCCTGAATACAGCAACCGTTCTCTGCAGACTGTATATTGTAGTAAAGCTATCACTGTACTGCACTATAGTAGCCCTGATAAGGGCTTTTAATCACGCTCCTGCCTGTCCAACAGCTAAAACCTATCTGTCCCTTCTCCAGCCTCTGTCCCTGACTAAGTTCACGCAGCATATGCGAACGAGCAGGAAGAGCTGAGTTTTTAATATTCGAGGTCACATGGTTTTTCCAGCCACTCCATGTAGACGCTGTTTTCGCGCTGCCAGCGTGCTCCGCCGGCCTGTCATACCCCCCCTGCATGTTGATTGGTGGAAAAAGAGTGCCAGGGAAGGTGGGAGGGGAAACGAATTCTAAGTGCGCCATCGCCGTTATACTCGATTGAAATCGAGTATGCCGAATAGCGTAGTATTCGATCGAATACCGGCTCGATCGAACAATACTCGCTCATCTCTAATAATGGGGTTATGACAGAATGTTTGAAAGGAGAGAGGAATATACCGGAAGAGAAAGAAAGGTTGAAGATTTTAGTTAGGTGAGTAGTGACAGCTGGGTAGAGAGACTGGAGGAGGTGTGAGGGAATAGGGTCAGTAGTGCATATGGTAAGAGAGGAGCCTGGAACTTAGAGGCTTATAGCTGACTTCCTGATGGATATTTTCAATTTTCTTTTTGAAGTACGTGGCCAGATCTTCAGCACAGAGGTCTGTACTGCCTGCTCTTTTGATCTGAGGAGGGAGTGAAAACTGCCCAAGAGTTTTTTTTTTGATTATTGAATAGTGATATTGGGGTAGTGAATTAGGTCTGTTTGGTGAGGTAAAAGATTAAGTTATAAATTCTGAGCATAAATTTGTAATGAAAGAGTTTT
Organism: Rhinella marina; assembly: GCA_900303285.1. Lineage (NCBI taxonomy): Eukaryota > Metazoa > Chordata > Amphibia > Anura > Bufonidae > Rhinella > Rhinella marina. Next base: position 3,566 of record ONZH01027358.1, read on the forward strand.
TCTCCATAGACATTTGGCGCTTCTGGAGTATCGTTGAGAAAGCGAGTTTGAGGTGTTAGCGAGGGTTGCTTTCATCACGGCTTGGAAGTTCTGACTGTAAGGGGCGCTACTTCATGCAAGGTGCTTCTGAGGGTGACATTATAGAGTTTTGCAGGCAGTTCTCTACAAGATAGGGAAGATGATAACCGTAGAGAGTCTGTACGTTTCTTAGTGTCAATGGCATGTTGATTTCTGAATGTGTGATAAGTAGGAATGTTTTAAGATGGATGAGGACTTGACAGTGAAGGACCGAAGGTTGTGTAAAGAGAGTGGGAGAGGAGAGTTATTAAAATTGGAAACAAAGCAGAGCTGGAAAAAGACCAGGTCAGGTGTGTTACTGTCTTTATGTGTCTGACAGTTTGAAAGTTGTGAAAGTCCAAGAGAGGAAGTTAGGGATAAAAGCTGGGAGGCAGACAGGGATATGGGGCTGTCTATGGGGATGTTAAAGTCACCCAGAGAGAGAGCTGGTAATTCTGAGAAGAAGGTAATAAATCGATCTAGGAACTGGGTGGGTGAGGCGGGGGGTCAGTAAATAACCACCATTCTGAAGGCGAGAGGATGGAAGAGTCTGAGGGTACGGACCTCAAAAGATGGTAATGAGAGTGATGGTACTGGGGGAATGACCTGGAAAGTATATTTTGGGGAAATATAAGTACACTGACTCCACCATGTCAAGTCTAGTGGTATGTGAAAATGTAGGCCACCATAAGGGAGAGCAGCAGGACAAGCAGTGTCAAATTGCCGAATCCAAGTAAAAATGGTTGAGGTTTTTTCAGTAGCTGATTTGGAAAATTATATTTTGCTTCTTTGAATCAGATTTCATTGTGGATTTCACAGATGTCAATGGGGAAGCAGAGCAACCTCAACCAAAAACTCTTTTAAAACTCTTATAAAAACGGCAACAGTTTTTAGATCATCAGTATCAGTCGGGGTCTGACACCCAGGACCCCTGCCAATCAGTTATTTAAGAAGGCTTTAGCACAGTGGTCTTTTCCAACTTTGCCTAGGCCATGTGACGTCACGTAAATCACATGGCCTAGGCGCACCTTAGCCCCATTGCAGTGAATGGGGCTGAGCTGAAATACCAAGTAGTGTTGAGCGAATCAAAGTGAAACAAACTGACTTCGATCTGAATTTCAGGAAAATTTGTCACAAATCCAAATTTCCTTGCACTCTGTGGTAAGGAATTGGTTTTATCCTAAAATAGCGACTACACATATTAAAAAATGAAAAAAGCCTGGGTATGCAATATGCCAATCAGCAGATAGCCATCCCCTGTGTTGTCACAGCCATTTAACTGTGAATTGAGCATAGGGAGAGAAATGTGGCAAGCGCTACAGACAGTGTTTTAGAAAGCTTTTAATTGTAGAATATTGGATAGAGACAGTGCAGGTTCAGTGTCGGCAGATTGTAGGGAGAATTATTAGAACTGTAGGGAGAGTATAGGGAGACTGCAGAGACAGTGCAGGAGTGTAATAAATAACCAAATTTTTCTTTTCACGTTTTGTTATCTGTGGGCATAACTACTGTGAGGGGGCACATGTGGGCATAATTACTCTGAGGGGGGCACATGTGGGCATAACTACTGTGAGGGGAACATGTGGGCATAACTATTGTGAAGGGGCCACATGAGAGCATAACTACTGTGAGGGGGGCACTTGTGGGCATAACTACTGGGAGGTGTCACAATGTGGGCATAACTAGTGCGAAGGAGCACATATGGGCATAACTACTATTTGGTGACCCAAAGGGAGAATAATTACTATGTGCAGGCATTAAAGGGGTTCTCCAAGTTAAATTTATTGATGACCTATCCTCAGGTCGCTCCCATAAAGTGTACCTATCCTCAGGTACACTTGTATGGGAGCGATCTTTCCCATTGAAATGAATGTGGTGGTTAAGTGTAATTACACCTACTCACAGCTACCCATGTTATGGCTATCATGTGAACAATGAAGAGGAGGCAGCGCTGGCACAGCGCGCTCCTCCTCTTCAAATAGCTGATCGGCGGGGGTGCCGGGTGTCGGACCCCCGACGATCTGATATTGATGACCTATCCTGAGGATAGGTCATCAATAAATTTAACTTGGAGAAGCCCTTTAAGGGGACTGGGTGTGATGGGGTGTATACCGTTATGTTTTTGGCAGAGTTAGGGCTCTTTCACATGAGCGGATCCTGTGCGTGGAATCCGCTGCGTAAAAGAGTGTCAAGCACCATTCCGGTCAGCAGAGACACGGCGCATTAACATGATTGATGATGCTCTGTGCCTCTCTGTGATCATTTACCACAAAATCACAGTAAGATAAAGTTGTCACTGTGATTTTGTAGTAAAATCACAGAGAGGCACAGAGCATTATCAATCATGTTAATGCTCCATGTCTCTGCTATCCGGAATGGGGCTTGACACTCTTTCACGCAGGGGATTCCACGCACAGGATCCGCCCGTGTGAAAGAGCTCTTAGAGGTCTGGCCTAGTATGAAAAAATTTACGCCACACATATTGTGCCTCTTTCTGCTTTTCAAAAGTTGGGGGGGTATGTCATGTCTGTTCTGTAAGGGCCCATTCACACCACCGCGGCTCCGTAAGAAAATATAGAACATGTCCTATTTTTGTCTGCAATAGCAGACAAGAATAGGCATCTTCTATGGGGTGTTCTGCAAATACCACGGCCGTCTGAACGGCCCCTAAAAGGAACAGACTACTGGGATCTAACAAGGATAATGGGATCCGATCGCTTTCCGGCATAAATGTCTTTTTACATAAACGTTTTTCACGCAGCCCTGGCTCCATAGAAGTGGATGGGGCTTCAGTGAAAAATGCATTGCATCCTGAAGCAAGTGCAGATGCAATGCGTTTTTCACTGATGGTTGCTAAGAGATGTTGTTTGTAAACCTTCAGTTTTTTATCACCTGCATGAAAAACGCATCAAAACGCATTGCACCCGTGCGGAAAAAACTGAACAACTGAACGCAATCGCAGACAAAACTGACTGAACTTGCTTGCAAAATGGTGCGGGTTTTCCTGAACGCACCCTGAACGCATCCGGACCTAATCCGTGACGCTCGTGTGAAAGAGGCCTTATAGTCCGGCTATGCTAGAAACAGTAAAATCCACTAGTCTGTCCCTCTGCCACTTTGTTCTACAATGTGAACACAATCTAAGCTCCTATATGAACAGCTCCACCTTGTGACAAGCAGCTTGTCTTAATACATGTCTTTCCTGTATTTTCACTCACACATTTATCACCATCTAGATGTTTACCCTGGCATTACTACACTGTAAAAGACATATTAGAAAAGAATTACCAAAACTCTCTGTACGGATTTGGCCTCCGGTTCTCCCAGTAGCCTCTGGCATTTTTATATTTTGAAAGCCATGCTTGTGCAGCTTCTCTGCAGCTCCGATACCAGAGATTTTTACCGATAATTACCACGACTGGATCCTGAAGACCCAAGGGATCTGGTTCTTCTGAGTCAGTAGAGCTGTGCTTGGTATCGGAGAGTGCCACAAGTGGCATGACGACAAGGAGTAGCCTGGTAGTCACCCCGCACTGCATGTTGATAACCCCTCTTGTTTCTCCTTTAAGTGGCGACCGAAAGAAGAAGATTCAATAAAGATATGTGCAGTGTCCCCCCTTTATATCACATTTATGTCTAGGTTCTGGAAGCAGGTTTGTTTTCACATCTGGACAATGTATGAAAACCATCCAATTTTTACTGGACAGATTCCTGCTCCATTATGATTTTGGCGTCTTCTGCAGCAGCCACATCTTTAAGGGGCCCTACACACATACATTTGGTCCTTTTTTACTGCATGTGGTTTATTTCATCCTATTCAGCTGGTGTTTCACATGTACGTTTTTTTTTAGCCAAAGCTAGAGGTGGATTCAGCAGGAACGAAAAGTATAAGCCCTTTCTTTATATTTCTCATTCCCTTCTTACCCACTTCCATACCTCCCAACTTTCCAAAGAGGGAAAGAGGGACAAAAGTACGCACAAAATGTTTGAAAATTAGGCCACGCCCATGTCACGCCCTCTGTACACACCCACATTTCAAGGACGTGTGAATGGACCCTAAGCCAGCACAGCCATAAGACCCCCAGTGGGGGACAGTACCTGCCCCATAGTCATCCTGGGTGTGAGCCCACCAGGTAGAAGCAGCCATGGTGGGTCAGACAGCAGGGCAGGCAACCACAGGGTCACGTAACCTGAACCAGACATAGCGCCAACTAACTTAGCCCTAGCCCTTAGGTAACACGAGTCACTGACCGTAGAGGAGGTTCGGGAAGGATCAACTAGCCCCAAACAGCTTGCGCGTGCCCTGCGTCATCCCCGTCAAAGCAAGTCCAGTCTCCAAACACCCATCCCTTCCAGAGCCTTGCCCGGACGGGGGCAGGGACAAGTGCCAGACTGGTGATTACTACGAGAAGCACGCCTTGCGCTGCCTGTGTGCGAAGGGTTCTTGTACTTCACTCCGCGCCGCCTGAGCATTCAGCTGGCCGGGGCTTCCTTGAGTAACGGTAATGCACTAACTGCTACACCCATGTAATCACCCCAACAAGTTAAAAAGGCAGGACACTGCCTGCATGGCCCGGCTGATGGAAAGCCGGGACATGCAAGCAGCTGCCTGGGACAGCGGTGAAAAACCGAGACTGTCTCACTGGATCCGGGACAGTTGGGACCTATGCACTTCTGTCTTTGAATCAAAAAATTGCACCAAACACTGCCACAAAAAGCTTTTGTGTGACGACACTCTTAGGATACTTTCACTCTTGCATTGTTAATTTCAGTATTGTGATCCGGCAGAGGATCTCAACACTGGAATTAAACGGATCTATTTTGATATTGCACATCGGGATGCATCCATTCCACTGTTCAGGATGCGGTTGTGTGGAATCAAAATGGAAAGAAAACGGATCCGTCACTAAATACATTGAAAGTCAATGGGTGATGGCTCCTGCTTTCAATGGCAGATACTTTTTTTTCAGTTTTTATGACCGGACATAAAACCACAGCTTGCAACGGTTTTGTGTCCAGTCACAAAACGGAGTGCTGACCGAACATAAGACAACCTGATGCATCCTAAACGGATCTCTTTCCATTCAGAATGCATGATGACTAAACGGAATTTTTTTTTTTCGGTATTGAGATCCTTTACCGGATCTCAATACCGGAACACAACAACACAAGTAGTCTTGGCTATGTTCACACAGTGGATTTTGACACATATTTTGGCTGTGGTTTCAATGCTCAGAGTTTAGCAACACTGAATATACTGTAGCTGAACCTTGAATGGACACCTGTCTTGGGCTTCCAGCAGTATCCATCTGGACAGTGTGCCAAGAATAAACATGTCCTCTGTTGGCATTGCTAGAGATGAGCAAATTTTTCAAAATTTTGATTTGAAAAGTTCGCCGAATTTCCCAAAAAGATTTGATTGATTCGATATTAATTTATTCGGACGATTCACATTAAAAAACAGCTATTTCCCGGCTGCAGAGAGCCTGTATAGTGGTGTAGAACACTGTGTAATTCAGAAGCATGCATAGAGAGTTTGCTGTGGTAGTCAATCAGTACCATGAGTCAGTATTACATGCAGATGACAGGCGTCACTCTTAGAATCACTTCACACTTCACTTATTTGGTCAGTTACAAGGCCAAAACTGACCAACTAACTCAAGTGTGAACTCAGCCTTACAGGTCAATGTTAGTGCCAGGTATAAAGAACCATGCAGTGGCCCAAGATTCTACTATAAAGTGAAAGAGCTCACTCCTTTTACACCTTCATCAGCTGATTCCACATAGATTTCTACAGAACCTGTTCTGTTACACGCTGATACAAGTAGTGTCTCCCTGACAGACAGATTTGAGAGGGTGTCAGCAGTAAGTTTGTGTTGACGTCACTGTTTATTTTGCCCTTCTTCTCATCCGTCATAAGTAGAGATGAACGAATCATCCAAAATTCGCTTCGCCGAATGTTCGTCGAATTTTTCAAAAGATTCGTACTTCACACGAATCTATTCTGCCGAAGCTATGTACAAATCATACGTTATTATGTGGGGTTTTGCGAACATTCGCACACTAATAACGAATGTACAGTTGTTAAAGGTACGCAACATGTGAACACGTATGCATGAGCGTATAAAATTGTGTACGAATCCTCAGTGTATTATTGTCTAGCGATTGTGTAATACGCAGGCACGCACAACGCTAAGCCGCGGTGTGCACTCCTCAGAGGCAGACCGAATTTTGCAAAATGACATCCAGGCGATTCTCAGCATTTAGCTCTGGAGAGCTTAAATACATGATGGACCAGCAGGATTACGATGGCACACACCGCCACCCGAACCAGCATAAAAAGGATATAGTGCAGCAGGTGATCCAAGCCTTCGCCATCGTTTTGACACTGTGTGGACCCCGGGCCAGATCCAGCGAAAATGGCCCGATTTGAAGTTTAAGTGCCCAGAGCGGCTTAATGAGATCCGCGCAGAGATACGGCAGGGTGAGTAACAAAATATTTGAAAAGTAAAAACATGTTAAAAAAATTAGTGTACTGTATTGTATATATACCAGTTCTAATAATGAAAACCGTATAGAAGTACAACATGGGCGTGCGTAGTGCGCTGCAGCAATTTTCTTTCATGCTAGGCCACACCTCTAACTCCACCAAAACAAGTGAAGGTATTGTAAGGGATCGATTCCTCTCTCAGGGGGTCGTCATCACAGACTTCTTCACAACACAGGATTTTCAAGTCCACACAACTTTATTGTCACACTTTTTGCTCCAGCATGAAACAAAACCATCAAAATAACACCTGCCCGGCTAAGCTCTGACTACACATAGTTCAGCTAACTCACCTAAATACAAACGCTGTTCACACACAGCTTTTAAGTGCGGCTTCCTCAGTCGTTCAGTCCAGCAGCCTCCTGGCTGTGACTCCAATCGTACCTTTGCGGGGAGATGATCCAACAGTCCTGCCGACTCTGACCGTGTGACCCTCTTCCCCTAGGGTCACTGGGCCCCCCAAACTTCCAGGCTACACTGAGCTTTGTGGCCCCTCAGCCCTCGTGGCTGAGACCACACAGAGCCACCGCAGGTTCTAACCTCTCAGGCCTCCTCAGCCTTTCTCTTCCTCAGCCTTGTGGCCCCCCCATCCCTTCTGACTGGGACCACAGGGGCCCTCTCCAGGTCTGTTCCCTGGGGCCCTCTCTCTCTAACACACAGTGCAGGTTAATTTATCCCTGCCTGATTAATCCAGCTGGCCTCACCTGGGGACAGGGAAAACCTGTGATGGATTAGAGTGTGTGGACTGCAAGACTCCCACTTCCAACCTGTCTCCCAGTCCAAGAAATCCAGCCCATGCAACAATAAACAAAAACCAGCTCCAGCAACTATGCTTGCTGAAGCTATACCACTTCTGGATTTCAGTTCTCACCTGGCTAAACTGACAAACCAGGCGAGATACACACCCCACACCTCATACAGCACCACAGTATTCTCAGATACGTGCCCCTTTCCAGTAATTTGCCTTAGGCTACTTTCACATATGTGGTGGTGATCCTGCAGGCTGTTCTGGAGTATTTGTTCTGCCAATTCCCGGCGTTCTTGCCAAATAGCGGCCGGATCAGCGCCGTCCCCCATTATTGTTAATGGGGCTGGCCGTTCTCCCGTTTGTGTCAGGCAAATGCACTAGTGTGAAAGGAAGTACCCTTAGATATATGCCCCGTCAGGGGCGGACACAAACAGCAGAGGGCCCCTGTGCAAAGAGTGTGCATGGGCCCCCCACCCCCCTTTCCTTATTGCTTTGTGGCAAGGGGCAGGGGTGCACCTAGCCTTTCTGCTACCAGAGGCAAAAATTGAAATGCCCCCCCCCCAGCGGGACTACAGACAGATGAGTTGGTAGTCCTATAGCGTTGAATAAAGAGTGCACCACACAAGGATGGCCACCTCTCCATGCACCACTATGGGACTGCTGGAAATAGCCCAGCGTCCATATATACAGAATAAGAGCAGATACTAAGGGATACACCTAGTATATAATTTTTGGAAATCCACCGCACACAAAAAAATGTGCTCAAATATTTAAGGAAAGTTGCAAGAACAAAGCATGTCCAGATAACAATCTATTTAGTATTCACAGAATAAAGCAATACCACTTAGGGGTCATTCACATGACCATATCTGTTTTGTGGTCTGCAAATTGCGGATCCACAAAACACAGACACCGGCCATGTGCGTTCTGCATTTTGCGGATCGGAATGTCCTTTTCCACAATAGAAATGTCTATTCTTGTCTGCAAATATAAACAAGAATAGGACATTTTCTATCTTTTTTGCGGGCCCACAGAGCAGAAGTACAAATGTGCTGTCCACATCTTTTGTGGCCCTAATGAAGTGAAGGAGTCCGCATCTGAGCTGCAAAAATGCGGAACAAATTGAAATATACAGTCGTCAGAATGGGCCCTTAGTGTACAATATCTCCGGACGTTTCAGGTCAACAGGACCTTCATCAGAAAGAGTATCTGAGGTAAGAATCCGCCATGCGTAATGCTATAGGGAGAGTCGTGTGACTTTTCCCTATAGCATTACACATGGTGGATTCTTACCAATAAGTCCAGAGATATTGTACACTAAGTGGTATTGCTTTATTCTGTGAATACTAAATGGATCGATATCTGGACATGCTTTGTTCTTGTGACTTTTATCAAATATTTGAGCATTATTTTTTGAGTGCCATAGATTTTCTACAGTTGTATTGTACGACTAACAAGTCCTCCACGTGCACCTACAACAAGAGTGCAAACCACACTTTGGACACCTAGTATACAAGACATGAGTAGCTGGGCAATATATATATATATATATATATATATATATATATATATATATATATAAATCATTATTTTTTTTTCTGTATTTGCTAGCAGTATACAGGACATTAGAAGTGCTGTTATGCAATGTTGGTATGTACCTGAGGAGTGTTGCTATTGCTATACATATATATATATATATTCTCTATATACAGTACCAGCACTGCACAGTATACAGGACATGCGGCGCAGGACTAGTATATACAGAATAAGGGCAGTGCAAAACATACACTCAGTAACACAGAGAAAAAGAGAGACAGAGAACACACATTTATATACTCACACATGCAGGAAGCCTCCTGTCCTCACTCACTGGTTGTTCCTCGTAGGTTAATGCAGGCTCGGCAGGGGGAGGAGGCGGGGTAGAGCTACAAGCTTCACTGGCAGGACTGGAACCCACAGAGCATCAGCACCAGGGCCGGCCTTTGGGGTGTGCGACCCATGCGGTTGCACAGGGCGCTTCACTCCCGGCCACTTAAGGGGGCGCCCTGCCAGAGCGCCCCCTTAATGGCCCGGCCGTGCCCTGCAAGTGCCGCACAGTTGGGGGCGGCGGTGGGGCAGAGGGAGATGAGCGCTTCCATTGTGGAAGCGCTCATCTCCATAGTCTGCCTTTGGAGATGCGGGGCAGGGGAGGGAGAGGCGTCTCCCCTGCCCGTTCCTCTGATAGGCTGCAGGCCCTAGGCCTGCAGCCTATCAGAGGCCAGCTCAGGCGGCGCGATGACGTCATCGCGCCGCCTGAGCCGTACAGCGCGGGACACAGGCCGGAAGAGGCCTGCATTGCATCGCTGCCGGCTCCATGGAGGTAAGTAAGTGTTTATTTTTTTTTATGGGGGCATTTTTATTGGCACATGGGGGCATTTTACTGGCACATGGGGGCACTGGGGGGCATTTTTACTGGCACATAGTGGCATTTTACTGGCACATGGGGGCACTGGGGGCATTTTACTGGCACTGGGGGCATTTTACTGGCACAAGGGGGGCACTGGGGGCATTTTTATTGGCACATGGGAGCATTTTACTGGCACATGGGGCATTTTTACTGGCACATGGGGCATTTTTACTGGCACATGGGGGGCACTGGGGGCATTTTACTGGCACTGGGGGCATTTTACTGGCACTGGGGGCATTTTTACTGGCACAAGGGGGCACTGGGGGCATTTTTATTGGCACATGGGAGCATTTTACTGGCACATAGTGGCATTTTACTGGCACATGGGGGTATTGTGGGCATTGTTACTGGCACATGCGGGCACTGGGGGCATTTTTAGTGGCACTGGGGGCATTTTACTGGCACTGGGGCATTTTTACTGGCACATGGGGGCACTGGGGGCATTTTACTGGCACTGGGGGCATTTTACTGGCACTGGGGGCATTTTACTGGCACTGGGGGCATTTTTACTGGCACTGGGGGCATTGTTACTGGCACATGGGGGCATTTTTACTGGCACTGGGGGCATTGTTACTGGCACATGGGGGCACTGGGGGCATTTTTACTGGCACTGGGGGCATTTTTACTGGCACATGGGGGCACTGGGGGCATTTTTCTGGCACATGGGGGCACTGGGGCATTTCTTACTGGCACATGGGGGCACTGAGGCATTTCTTACTGGCACATAATTTGGAGGCATCTATGGGGGTGGGACACTTTTTACTGGCACATGATTTTGGGGGGGAATCAGTGGGGGGAACTTCTGGCACATTATTGGGGGGCACTTCTTACTGGCACATTGGAAGCATTATTACTTCTGGGGCACAGTGGGGACATTAGTACTGTTGGGGGCACTATTACTAACAAGTGCACTCTGGCAGAGAATTATTAGTTGGGACTTGTGGGGGGCACTATTACTGTGAGGGCACCCTGGCACAGTATCAGCGCAGTTATTTCTGGGGAGCGTTATGTTTACTATATTACTGGGCGCACTATTACGGAACACTATTTGCTGGGCGCAGTTATTTTAGGACACTGTGTAAACTAAGATTTTTTTTTGTCAAACTGCAGAGATGAGAAATGGCTGAAAAATGGCGTCTGGTCTGAAAGGAGAAGATGAGGAAAGAGAAGATCTACATCAGAGGAGACGTCACTGGATGTAAGAGGTATGTGCGCTATATTAGGTTACATTTCAATATAGAAAGCTATAAATACAGTGCAGAGATATATAGTGTGATATAGAACAGTATAGAGAGCTATAAATACATATATATATATATATATATATATATATATATATATATATATATACACTGTATATATATACTGTCTTACTCTACCTACCTATATCACTCTATATATCTCTGCACTGTATTTATAGCTCTATACTGTATGACGTTAGTACTGTCACTCGGGGGGGGGGGGCGCCGAGAGAAAGTTTTGCACAGGGCGCCATCTACCCTAAGGCCGGCCCTGATCAGCACAGACTGGTATTCTGGTGCCACCAATTAAAGCTCTGGCCTGTATCTGTATTACAAAAGCACCTCATAGCAGGGCACTGGAGTGAGGGGACTGGACTTTCAGGTGGTGGAGCGATCATAGATATTATGCAGTTCGGGACTTGCCACCCTGCTCCACAGAGCAGCGCAAGACACAGCATGTCCTGAGCTAGTCTTCTTAGAGTGACAGACACAAGAAGCGCACATCAGTACTGAGCTCCCTGTGAATCTGTGGTTGTAGACAGTCACAGGAATTAATGAGAACAGGCTCTTAGGCTGTATGTGCAATGGGCAGTGCAAGCAGGTGTCAGGAGGGACATGCGCTTGATCAGTAGTCTCCAAATTGCTGGCCCCCCACATTCCCCTAACTGGCCGCACCTTGTCTCATTAATGGTGCGTGGCCTGGAGGAGACCAGGGAGGAGGAGTGAGCGATGCACTCACAACGCTTCACTCCTCTTTCTTCTGCAGACTAGTGAGTGCTGCCCTAACGGAAGCACTCACTACTATTCAAGAATGGAACCCCCTCAAGAACAGGACCCCTCCCACCATGGGCCCCTGTGTAGCTGAACAGGCTGCGCAGGAGGTATGTCCGCCCCTGTGCCGCTTCACAGGGTTGCCAACCGTCCGTAAATTTACGGACAGTCCGCAAAAAATCGTTGTTTTTCTCTGCCGTCCGTAGCGTCCGGCAGAAAAAAGCAGCGTCCGTCAATATTAGTGCCGAAAACCCGAAGTCTGTACTGCCCATGCGTACAGACTTCGGGCATTGCAGTGAAAGTTCCGGCCGCTCTGAGAGGGCGGGCCGATGCACCGTAAGCGCGCAAAGGATATAATTACCTGGACGCCAGAGGCCGGGCAGGCTGTGAGCACCATTGCTGATGGTGACTGGAGGAGAGCAGATGGCGCACTGCGCAGGCGCAGTCAGGCAAGGTAAGCAAAGGAACACGGTGGGTTGGGGGAAGGACTCAGGAGGCCTGCTGCCTGTATGGGTGAATGATGGATGAGCACTCACTGCTGAGTCACGGGGGCACTATATGGGGGCTATCTAACTTCTGGGGGCACTATGGGGACTACCTGGACTACAGGGGTGCTATATAAACTACTGTGGCACTACAGGGAGTACCTGAACTAAAGGGGGCTATCTAACTTCTGGGGGCACTATGGGGACTACAGGGGTGCTATCTAAACTACTGTGGCACTACAGGGAGTACCTGAACTAAAGGGGGCTATCTAACATCTGGAGGCACTAGGGGGGCTATCTGAACTACAGGGGGATATCTAAACTACTGTGGCACTACAAGGAGTATCTGAACTAAAGGGGGTTATCTAACTTCTGGGGGCACTATGGGGACTACCTGGACTACAGGGGTGCTATCTAAACTACTGTGGCACTACAGGGAGTATCTGAACTAAAGGGGGCTATCTAACATCTGGGGGCACTATGGGGGCTATCTGTACTAAGTGGGGCTATCTAACGTCTGGGGCACTATGGGGGCTATCTGTATTAAAGGGGGCTATCTAACGTCTGGGGGCACTATGGGGGCTATCTAACATCTGGGGGCACTATGGGGGCTATATAACGTCTGGGGACACTATGGGGGCTATCTAACGTCTGGGGGCACTATGGGGGCTATCTAACGTCTGGGGGCACTATGGGGGCTATCTGAACTACAGGGGGATATCTAAACTACTGTGGCACTACAGGGACTATCTTAACTACAGGGGGCTATCTAAACTACTGGGGCACTACATGGGGCTATCTAATCTACTGAGGGCAGTATCTGAACTAAAGGGGGCTATTTAACTTCTGGGGCACGATGGGGCTATCTGAACTACAGGGGGCTATCTAAACTACTGTGGGGCACTACATGGAGCTATCTAAACTGTGGGTTCTATAGGAGGCTACCTAAACTACTGGGGGCACTAGAGTGGGTCGTTTAAGCTACTGGGGGCACTATAACGGGTATTATAATTACTGGGATCATTACAGCGGGTCCTTATTATTTCTGGTAGCACTACTGAAGGCATGGTAAAAATGATTTCTAGTATGGTGAATTATTATTACTACCAGGGGTACTATTGGGGGTGTTACTATTATTAGTACAATATGGAGGGCACTACTGCTAAAAGGGCTACTCGTGGAGCATTATCACTATTGGGGCACTATTACTAATGAGGGCACTCTGGGAGAGAATTATTAGTATCAGTGGGACTTTGGGGAGCACTGTAACTATATGGGGTCCTACCTATATGGCACTGTTATATCTACAGTATAGTATTTGGGGACATTGGGGAGAACAGTGGGCACAGTATTTTAGGTAGCAGCAGGATAACAGAAAAGTTGGTAATCTAAGGTGTCTAAACTCGTCATGGCGTTCTGGGCCAAATAGAGAAGATGAGAAAAGAGAAGATCTACATCAGGGAGACGTCACTGGATGTAAGAGGTATGTGGTGCTGTGTCATCTTGTATGTTTGGTATTGTCCTATGTCCTCAGAGCCATTTTATGCAGGTCTGGTCTGTTAAACTGCAGCAAGGACTTGCCGGTATATGGTATGTTACTGCTGCAGCCAATCATCAGTCAGTGATCTAATGGCTGCAGTGGTCACATGCCATACACATCAGTGTGCACGTCACCAATATTGTGACAGATGTGCACACTTGCCCATTACATCCCTGTCAGTCTTTGTTTACATGGCAGCAGCAATGATGCCAGAATGTCCAGCGTGTCACAGGCATCATCACTGCAGCCATATAAACAAAGCACTCAGACTAGAATGGCAGGGATGTAAGAGCTGAAAATTGTTGATTTTGTTTCCATATGCCATATTTTATTTTTAAATACTGAACAATCCTATTCTGGGGCGTGAAAGGGGGGCGTGTCCTCTAAAAAGGGGGTGTGGTTTATGTCCGTAAAAAATTTGAGCTGTCCGTAAATTTTGGTTCAGTTGTCCAGAAAAATTTGAAAGAAAGGTTGGCAACCCTGCCGCTTCATAGTGAGCACTTCCTCCTCCTACACACAGACTCAAAGACGTGCTCATGCTGCAGCTAATGTGAGTGGGCGTGGCGATATCAAAAGTATTCTCATGTTATCGATATTAAGGAATGTATTGCAATAATGATATATATTGAGATAAATACCCATTTAGAAGAAAAAAAAAAGGATATGGCCCTCCTCTGGCTCTCACTCATAATATCTTCATTATGTTGCAGAGGAACGTCTACGACATCACCGTCACCGTCGAGGCCGGACGGCCCCTACAGTACCTACAGCATCTAGTAAGTGTAAACATATTTAATTTATTTTTAATCCAGGCTATGTGGGAGTGCAGCTGCAGTGATGCAGTACAGCACTAGTGGTTAGGAATGGGATCCAGCCCGAAAATATTCAGAGTCAGACATATAAAAATCAGAAGTTACAACTGTTCATTAGAGTTGAATGTAATGCCATTATTTAATGTTTTTTGACAGCTGCTGCACCACAGAGGAGTCCCTCTCACCCTCCTCCACAACAGCGAGAGAGGACCACCCACCTGCCCCTCCAACACCACCAGTCCAACTTCCAGAGGTAGAAGGTAGGTAAAATAAAAAGTGTAATGGGTGGACCTTCTGTCCTCAAAATATAAGCTAAATTTATGTTTTATCTTTTGTAGCTCCAACCGGCATGGAGGAGTTTTCCCCAGAACCATGGGAAGACCACTCAGTATGGGTGTCCAGTAAGTACAAACCCCAAACTGACCATGTGTGGCCTTCTCAGTGAGCAGTTGAGGATAGGATACAGGAGGATACAGATACATGTCACTGGAAAACTCATACCAGTAGATATACCAAATATTTAATGACATGCAATTGCTAAAGTATTCTCATCCAAGTGCTGGTTTGAAAGTTTAGAATATTTTTTGTGGGACAACCACCCCTTTTACTTGATCATACTAATTATATTACTGTTTCCACACCTACAGATATCCCCACAGACTTTGAGGTGGAGGCAGCCTTACGCCGCCTAGACACCAGGGTCAATGCTGCCTCCCGGCTTATTTGTGGGCTATAGCTAAAGCTCCGAGAGCTGCAGACGATGATGGCCATACGTCAGCAAAGGCCGGCGACGGCGTAACTTTTTTTTCCCCTTTTTTTTCCTTATTTATTTATTTATTGTTGAAAGTTGTTATTTATTTTACTAAACTTATTCTTCTAAAACCTGTGTAGTAATTGTTTTTTAAACCTTAATGTAAAAAGTTAGCTTAATCAGCACACTCACAAGTGGGTATTTGCATGGAAAAAAAGTTGGATTTATTAATGTTGAAAAAAATAGCTCACATAAAAATATTAAAATTGAGGGTGAAAGCAAAAAATAAAATACAGACAACAACCAACAACGAAAAAGATAAAAAAAGGTAAAAAATGGTAAAAAGATCATAAAAAAATATATAATAAAGGATAGGGTTAATATCGGTGTCTCTCAGGTGTTATTAGTGTATACAATATTAAGTGGCCCAGAAGAGCTAAATATTTGCCTCTAGATGGCAGTATAGGCTAAGAAATGGAATGCAGATGCCCACAAAACTGTATAAACTGGAGAGGGATCGTGGCAGTTCGTTAATAGAATGGTGATTAAGCAGTGTTGGATACAAAATATATAAAAATAGATAAGTCCAATAAGAAAAAAAGAAAAGAAAAGAAAATGTCCAATTAGTATAACAATCTTTGCTGTTAAATCCTTGCAGGTAAGTTTTCCCATGCGGGATTAATATGAACAGTCTTATTCAAGTATCCATATATAGTTCAGCGTATAGTTATAGTTCTGTAAGTTTACTGAAATATTGTGTCATAATGGTAAAGACACTGTTTTTTCATGTAAGAGTAGGTACGTTACCCTCCTTTCACGGGTGATCCTCCTGTGTAGCTGATGATGAGGCTGCCCGTATCACTGCTGCCGCTGACTCCTTCTGCTTTGAAATTCACACGTGAAGTTCGCGCCTTTTTGATTGGCGTTTCCACGTGGCATCCCACGCTAGAGTAGTATGGTATATTGCAGGGGAGCGCGGTCAAGCGTTCCGGCACTGATTTGTTGATTTACTGATTATAGAGAATTTTATGTTTGATGACACACACAACATAGGGCAACACATGGAAAAGTCCCACCATGAACTGTTTAAAGAATTGGAAAAGTTACTCCAAAAGCAGATAAAACAAAAATGGGAAATCAAATCATTAAATCAATGCATTGAAAATAATATAATCCCAAAAGGTTTACAATTGCAGAAAGATCCAGTTCAGGACCTCTGCAATGAGAATTTTAAATTAGAATGGGACACTTTTTTAAAACAACAGTCAGTGACACTGATGACAATGGTTATCAAGAGAAGAACACAAATTGTACAAGACATAACGGAAAGAGTCAAAAAATTAAAAGAACACATAGATAAATTACCCAAAGATGAAGAAGTTAAAAAATGTCATGAGAAGATTTGTAAAGGATTAGATGTATTGGAAAAGGAAATTATCTACAGAAAGATGAAAAAACAAAAATGGCGGAAACAGGTAGAAAATAGACAACTAGGGAATTCACAGATGGACAATGTAAACGATCAACATAATCAGGATACAATGCACATTAGGAGCAATGATGATGTAGAGGGAGAGGATTTCACCAACACCTCTCATTATAATATACCCAAAAAGAATAGATTCGAACAATTAAACGGTCCCCATTTTTTAAACCAAACACCACCACACCACAGAATAAGAGCACCACGAAAACACCCACAACAGATAGAAGAATCACAAAGATCATTAAGAACACCAGAACAGAATCACGACCAGAGACACAATCAGAAACACAATTACAATTTAAGACAGCGACACGATACATGGAGAGAACAAGACAGGAGATCACCTCACAGACAACTCACGAATTACAACAGAACATATCACCAGAACTATCAGAGATATTCACCAGAAATACAAGAACGGCATCACAATTACAACACCAGAACACAACCCCAAGTACCACATCAAAGAAGAAAATACGAAGAGGTGGAAGAAGGAAACAACAGAAACAGCAGAAACAGGAACTACAGGGGATGGTAGAATCAAATATTCTAAATCTTAGTAATGTAACACTTACTGACGCACAGACTACACTTTTAAATAAAGGATTAAATTTCACCCCTACACAAAAATTAGATAAATTCAACACTTAAATGGGCATTGAAAAATTTATACGGAAAATATGTCTCAAAAAATACTTCTTAAAAAATCCTATAATCCCAAATACACAATTCAATCCAGAATATGTCCATACTGACTTAAATTAAAATCAAATAAGTATCTGAGACAAGAAGTCAGTCAAGAAATTGGGGCCTTCCGCAAATCAATAAAAGTAGATATTAGGAGATTGAATACGAAAGGATATAAAAGTAACCTATCTAGAAAAGAAGAATTAGCAATAAAAGAACTACAATCTGAGAACAACATAACCATCAGGCCCGCCGACAAGGGGGGAGCAATAGTGATTTTAAACACCACCGACTATAATGCAGAATGTTTACGACAACTAAATGATAGTGACACGTATAGAAAACTAAATAAAGATCCAACTTAAGAATTCAATAGGAAATTGATAAATTACTGTAATAGGGGATTAAATGAAGGAATCCTCCTAGAAAGGGAATATAAATTTATTACTTCGACATCAAAAAGATTACCAGCATTTTACACGATACCTAAAATACATAAAAGTCAGTCAAAACCCCCAGGAAGACCCATCATATCCGGAATAGACTCTATATCATCTAATCTATCACAATACATCGACCATAACCTACAACCAATAGTTAAAACAATCCCTTCATATATCAAAGATTCAACCGATATCATTAAAACATTGGAAGGACTCAGCTACGAGCCCCAATGGTATATCGGAACAATGGACGTAAATTCCCTATATACCATTATAGACCATAAACAAGGCATTCAAGCCACGAAGGAATGTTTAGACAGGAACAAGACACTCTGTGAAAAACAGAAGCAATTTATAACGGAGGGCATTAACTATATTCTCAAACACAATTACTTCTGGTATAAATCTGATTTTTACTTACAGCAGAGGGGGACCGCCATGGGCACCAGATTTGCCCCCAGCTATGCCAATTTATTTATGGCTAAATGGGAGGAGGAGACCATCACTCCCAAACTGGGGGCAAGTCTGGTCCTATGGCGGAGATACATAGACGATGTCATATTCATTTGGAAAGACACAAAGGAACAATTATATATATTCATTAATGATATCAATTACAATAACTATAACCTATCTTTCACCACCAATATAAGTAGGGAAAAATTGGAATTTTTAGACCTAAATATTGAGGTACAAGAAAACAAACTTGTCTGTAGCACTTATAAAAAACCTACCTCAAGAAACAGCTTTATTCTATTCACAAGCAGCCATCTACCTCGATGGTTAATAAACATCCCAACCAGCCAATTTAGGAGATTAAAAAGAAACTGCACCATAGAAGAGAAATTCGAGCAGGAAGCAGCAACATTGAAAACACAATTTATTCAAAAACAATACCCCAATGACATAATAGAATCCTCATTTGAAAAGGTAAAGAAGATGAATAGAGAGACCTTTTTTGAAACAACAACAAAAACTAATGCAGAGATGGAAGGAGAAACAATTAGACTCATCCTACCATTTTATCAACAACACAAAAAAAATAGAAACCATTGTAAAAAAACATTGGCATTTTTAAGAAAAAGATAAAATAATAGGACCAATGATACCAGACTATCCCACCTTTACCTACACAAAAGCACCCAATTTAGGCTTAAAAATAGCCCCTAAGGTAAAGAAACATAAATCTGAAGATGAACATAATAATTGGCTAAAATTAAAGGGATTCTACAGATGCGGTCAATGCAGCAACTGCAGAATCACTAAATTTCCTAAAAAAACAGTAGAAGTCAGGTCCACCACTAATTCATACATACATAAAATTGGAGAGTGCCTGACCTGTAACTCCACTGACGTTATTTATGTATTAAATTGCCCATGTAGGAAACAATACGTGGGCAGAACCAAACGGCCATTCAAAAAGCGGATTGCAGAACATATATCCAACATAAAGAAGGGTTACGAACAACACACAGTGTCTAAACACTTTAAAGAAATACATAATAAAGATCCCACTTCACTCACCTATGTAGCAATTGAAAGAGTCTCCAAATCCTGGAGGGGTGGCAACCATATCGCACAAATGTCGAGATTGGAGTCTAGACGAATTTTCGATTTCAGTTCTCTGACTCCAGAAGGCTTGAACGCTGAATTGGAAATTTTTGGGTTCATTTGAAACCGTAGACATGGATTGGGTGCCATGCCGGGACAGGAATCAGGGTCGGGCTGTATAATAACCAGCACCCTGATCCCCCTCCTGGTGCGGCTCCCAACCTCAACATCAAGCAAATACTTAGAATACCTACAAATAAAGAGATACAAAGAACAAATAGGACATTATACATTTGATAAATAAAATAATAAATAAAAAATAATAAAAAATAAGGAATATTAAATAAGACATTGGAAAATAAATATTACAAACTTATATATAGACATCCATCAATCATCACTATATTCATATACTTACCTTCAATGAACCGCCTTATATAAAACATCGCCTTTGAAAAAATGATAATAGCACATAACATCTCCATCTATGTACCACAGGTTATTCCCTCCAGGAATCTATATTGGAGTCACATCAGTACACATATGGACATATATGTGGACAAGATAGATAACCAACAGTAAGGTATAATGGTAACTTAACCCACCCCTCTTTTGGTTTATACAGTATCAAAGATCGCTCCTCTATGCCGATTTATATATATAAAAAAAGAATATATACATTTATTTATGCCCATCATAACAGTTCCATCTGTCTTGTATTTATTATATTATATTGTATTTATTATATTATATTTATTTCCATCATATATTTATTTCCATCATTTTTTACATTTTTTCCTTCTTCACATTTTTTCATGTTTTACATCTTTTACATTTCCATATTTTTATATTTTTATACATTTATATATTCTTACTTCATTCTATTGGATTAACAATAAGAATTTCTTATAAGTCATTTTTTATAAGTTGATACAGGCACAATATGTTAGCCCATACATGAAATTTTTAACCAAAGGGTTAACAGTCGTTTACTAATAGTCATTTATCAATTAAGAGTGATATCGGCTCTAAATCAATTTATGGGATATAAAAGGACAAGATTCTCCTCCAAGCGCCACACCACTGAGGAAGGGGAGCACCCCGAAACGCGTTTGGTGACAGAGTGGCAGCTGGAAGATTTATATATAACTTTATACCCCCAAAATATAATACCAACTCAGGCCTCAACGATATTAACTGAACAAATCAGTAAATCAACAAATCAGTGCCGGAACACTTGACCGCGCTCCCCTACAATATACCATACTACTCTAGCGTGGGACGCCACGTGGAAACGCCAATCAAAAAGGCGCGAACTTCACGCGCAAATTTCAAAGCAGAAGGAGTCAGCGGCAGCAGTGATACGGGCAGCCTCATCATCAGCTACACAGGAGGATCACCCGTGAAAGGAGGGTAACGTACCTACTCTTACATGAAAAAAGTGTCTTTACCATTATGACACAATATTTCAGTAAACTTACAGAACTATAACTATACGCTGAACTATATATGGATACTTGAATAAGACTGTTCATATTAATCCCGCATGGGAAAACTTACCTGCAAGGATTTAACAGCAAAGATTGTTATACTAATTGGACATTTTCTTTTCTTTTCTTCTTATTGGACTTATCTATTTTTATATATTTTGTATCCAACACTGCTTAATCACCATTCTATTAACGAACTGCCACGATCCCTCTCCAGTTTATACAGTTTTGTGGGCATCTGCATTCCATTTCTTAGCCTATACTGCCATCTAGAGGCAAATATTTAGCTCTTCTGGGCCACTTAATATTGTATACACTAATAACACCTGAGAGACACCGATATTAACCCTATCCTTTATTATATATTTTTTTTATCATCTTTTTACCATTTTTTACCTTTTTTTATCTTTTTCGTTGTTGGTTGTTGTCTGTATTTTATTTTTTGCTTTCACCCTCAATTTTAATATTTTTTATGTGAACTATTTTTTTCAACATTAATAAATCCAACTTTTTTTCCATGCAAATACCCACTTGTGAGTGTGCTGATTAAGCTAACTTTTTACATTTTGGTATTTTCGTGTACGGTCCAGGTGTACCGTAAATCAAGCACCTCTTGATCCATTAGTATAAGGTGGAGAGCCGCTATATCTCTACAGTATATTTAATTTTTTTTAAACCTTAGCACCTTCCTGACATAGTGTGAAGAAGACAGGGCTGTATGTTTAGGCCAGAGCCTGCAAAAATTGTGCATAGGCCAGAGCCCGCAATACTGTGAAGAAGACACGGTATCTGTTTAGGCCTGCTTGAGCCTCCAAAAATTGTTCAAAGGCCATTTTCCTGTTTAAATGAACACAGGGTGTCTTCAGGACAAAGCTTTAATAAATTACGCTCCAGTTCACGGATTACAGTTAGAGAAAAAGGCTTGGCTTTGGACAACAAGCCTGTAAAAATTCTACCTTGTAAAGATAGGCAGTGAAATTATATATGGGCTTTTTATGGGTGCCACGGCCAGTAGTAGTAGGGGACGGGGTATATCAGCAGAGAGTGATTAGTAAATACAACAAACTGCGGTGGAGTATAACAATCTCCGCTAATGTAACTTGTAACAGAAGGCGGAGGTAGACAACAGTGTAACAATTTTATTTTTTATTTCCATTTTTTATATTTTTTTAAAATATATACAGTACAGACCAAAAGTTTGGACACACCTTCTCATTCAAAGAGTTTTCTGTATTTTCATGACTATGAAAATTGTAGATTCACACTGAAGGCATGAAAACTATGAATTAACACATGTGGAATTATATACTTAACAAAAAAGTGTGAAACAACTGAAAATATGTCTTATATTCTAGGTTCCTCAAAGTAGCCACCTTTTGCTTTGATTATTCTTTGCACATGCTTGGCATTCTCTTGATGAGCTTCAAGAGGTAGTCACCTGAAATGGTATTCCAACAGTCTTGAAGGAGTTCCCAGAGATGCTTAGCACTTGTTGGCCCCTTTGTCTTCACTCTGCGGTCCAGCTCACCACAAACCATCTCGATTGGGTTCAGGTCTGGTGACTGTGGAGGCCAGGTCATCTGGCGTAGCACCCTATCACTCTCCTTCTTGGTCAAATAGCCCTTACACAGCCTGGAGGTGTGTTTGGGGTCATTGTCCTGTTGATAAATAAATGATGGTCCAACTAAACGCAAACCGGATGGAATAGCATGCCGCTGCAAGATGCTGTGGTAGCCATGCTGGTTCAGTATGTCTTCAATTTTGAATAAATCCCCAACAGTGTGACCAGCAAAGCACCCCCACACCATCACACCTCCTCCTCCATGCTTCACGGTGGGAACCAGGCATGTAGAGTCCATCCGTTCACCTTTTCTGCGTCGCACAAAGACGCGGTGGTTGGAACCAAAGATCTCAAATTTGGACTCATCAGACCAAAGCACACATTTCCACTGGTCTAATGTCCATTCCTTGTGTTCTTTAGCCCAAACAAGTCTCTTCTGCTTGTTGCCTGTCCTTAGCAGTGGTTTCCTAGCAGCTATTTTACCATGAAGGCCTGCTGCACACAGTCTCCTCTTAACAGTTGTTGTAGAGATGTGTCTGCTGCTAGAACTCTGTGTGGCATTGACCTGGTCTCTAATCTGAGCTGCTGTTAACCTGCGATTTCTGAGGCTGGTGAATCGGATTAACTTATCCTCCGCAGCAGAGGTGACTCCAGTCTTGGTCTTCCTTTCCTGGGGCGGTCCTCATGTGAGCCAGTTTCTTTGTAGTGCTTGATGGTTTTTGTGACTGCACTTGGGGACACTTTCAAAGTTTTCCCAATTTTTCGGACTGACTGACCATTTCTTAAAGTAATGATGGCCACTCGTTTTTCTTTACTTAGCTGCTTTTCTCTTGCCATAATACAAATTCTAACAGTCTATTCAGTAGGACTATCAGCTGTATATCCACCTGACTTCTGCCCAACACAACTCATGGTCCCAACCCCATTTATAAGGCAAGAAATCCCACTTATTAAACCTGACAGGGCACACCTGTGAAGTGACAACCATTTCAGGTGACTACCTCTTGAAGCTCATCAAGAAAATGCCAAGAGTGTGCAAAGCAGTAATCAAAGCAAAAGGTGGCTACTTTGAGGAACCTAGAATATAAGACATATTTTCATTTGTTTCACACTTTTTTTGTTAAGTATATAATTCCACATGTGTTAATTCATAGTTTTGATGCCTTCAGTGTGAATCTACAATTTTCATAGTCATGAAAATACAGAAAACTTTTTGAATGAGAAGGTGTGTCCAAACTTTTGGTCTGTACTATATGTATATTTTTTGGGGGGGAGTAAAGGCTCCAAAACAAATTTAAGAATACTAAATAGAACTAATAACGGTGTATAACAGTTACTCACTTGCTAAGTGCTAATGTAGAAAACAGTTTTTGTTTTTTAATAGGGTTTTGGTTTGGAGACTTCGGGTTCGCACAGCCCATGACACAAGACGTTTGGCATGCAAGGTTCTGGGCCGGCTGACAGCAACAGTGGGAAGACACTTGGACTATTTCGACCTGCAAGGCCTGATCTAATCATTTACCTCAGCAAGAGGAGTGTGAAAATTGGAGGTAATCCAGCCTTTATTCTTTTTTATAAAGGTGTTTTTTTATAAAAAAGCGCCCCCCATCGGCGCTAAAAATTCATAACACTTGAGGCTGGGCAGGAAAGAAGCTCTAGTGCATAGTTCGTTGAGGCGGGTGGTCTGGGCCTGCTCACTTGGCTGCGGCTGTTGGGAGGCTGAAAAAATTGTTGCATCATACTCATGAGGCTTAACTGGCTGCTGCTGGTTGTGGCAGGAGGTGGATGACGCTGCCGGACCTCCTTTTCAGAGACGCTGGCAGAAGGCTGGGGCTGGCTGAAAGCTGTGGCCAGGTTACTACATAGCTTCTCCCGGAACTACGCTAATTTCTCCTCCCTTTCCTGGGGAGGAAAACAATTCCCCATGTTGGATTGATACCACGGGTCCAGAAGCATCGCCAGCCAGTATTCGTCAGTCTGCCTTATTTTTACGATACGCCTGTCACTCTGTAAACATGTGATCATACAGCTCCCCATGCTGGTCAGCGTTCCTGAGGAGCCAGTTCTTTCCATCTCAGCCTCTGAGACACTTCAGTGTCCCTGAAAGTGTCATCGTCATCCTCCAGCTGTGTTTCGTCCTCCTCCTGGTCATCATCATTAAAATCCTCCCCCTCCCCCTCCTCTACCTGAAGCTCCTCATCCTCATCCTCCTCTTGCACCTCCATGGAACTTTGTCATTGGGGCTCCCCTACAGTGACAGCATGGTGTGCAGAGAGATGGCCAGTATTTCCTTCCCCCATTGCCCCCTGCTGCATGAGCGTCAGTGTCTTTTCCAGGAAAAATATTAGTGAAATTATGTCGTTCACACCGCAGCTGTCCTGGCTGACCAATTTAGTGGCTTCTTCAAAGGGCGTTAGAACAGTGCAGGCATCTCGGACCAGCCTCCACTAACGGAAATCTAAGCCGCAACTGCTCTCTATGGTCGACGATTCTGGCTGCTGCTGGATAAAATCATCCACTGCTCTATGCTGCTCAAGGAGCCGCTGCAACATATGAAGCGTGGAATTCCACCGGGTTGGCACGTCACCTATCAACCGATGTGGCGGAAGACCGTTTTGCCGCTGCAGGTCCAGCAGAGTGTTGCGGGACACATAAGAATGACTCAAATGATTGCAAAGCTTCAGTGACTTTGCCAGCACTGTGCGCAGGCCAGTGAATGTTTTGAGAAATCTCTGCACCACTAGATTTAGGACATGTGCCATACAGGGAGCATGCGTGAATTGACCCAGGTTCAGCGCTGCCACTATATTTGTCCCATTGTCACTCACTACCTTGCCCACTTCCAGCTGGAAGGGAGACAGTCAGCGCGCTATTTGCTGCTTGATGTAATGCAGCAAGTGCTGGCCTGTGTGGCTGCTGCTGCCAAGACAGATTAAGTCTAAGACAGTGTGGCAGCATTTCACTTGGCACATGTGATAACAAGGAGGGTGGTTAACTCTCTGCCCTAATGCTCCAGCAGGCGGACTGCCCGTGGAGGTGGAAGAGGATAAGTGTTGGGTGGTCTGCTGCAATCTTGGCTGGAAAGTGTGTGGAGGTGCCAAAAGCAATTGGCCCGGTTGCTGTGGGGTTTCTGCCTCGCTGCCACTAAAAACATTCAGCCAGTGGCCAGTAAAGGACATGTATTGCCCCTGGCCATAAGCACTGCTCCAGGTGTCCACCATGACGTGGACGGTGCTGCAGAGAGACAGCTGCAGGGAGCATCCAATATTGTCTGCCACGTGCGAGTGGGCGGGGATAGCTTTGCTTGAGAAGTAATGCCGGCTAGGGATCTGCCAGCGTGGCTGAGCGGAAGCCATTAGCTCCCTAAAAGCTGTGCACTCAACTAAATTGTACGGCAGAGACTGCACAGCTAGCAACTTGGTCAGGTGACTATTAAGTTTGCGCACTGTTGGATTACTTGTTGCGTGATGGACGGCTGACGAATAAGAGGAGGTGGAGAAACGCACGCGGTTGACGATGAGGTGTATGTACTAGTTATTCCCCTGGATGTGGGCTGAGTTACGCCCCTGGATGCGGCCTGCCTGACGCAAGGGATCCCGGGAGAAGTAGCCAGCTCTTTAGTATTAATGCGCTGCTCTAATCCACCTTGGTTACATAAACTGGTGGCATGACACCACTTCAGATGGTTCCACAGAGCAGTGGTCCCTACATTTGTGGCTTTCCCACGGCTCAATTTCTGTTTACAGAAATTACACGTGGCTATGCTGATGTCCCCCGGCAGAGTGGGGAAATACTTCCACACACCCGACGTGCGCCCTCCAGAGCTGGACAAGCTTGTAGCCCTTGCACGCTTAGACCCTTGTCCCGGCCCCACCATACTTGAGGTCTCACTAGTTCCCAAGGAAGGCCTGGCCCTGGGCCTAAATCGCCTCTGCCCTCTGTTGCTGCCACTACTACCACCCTCCTCCTCGGAGATCAAATCCTCCTCACCAGCCCGATCTGCCTCCCAGGTCCTCCTGTCTAACACATCATCATCAGACTCCCCACCGCTTTTTTCTGACTGCAGTATAGGCTGTTCCCCACCAACTTCCAATTCCGGGCAGTCCAAACTCTGACTGCCCTCTAAGAAATCCTCAGGGAGGCTGTCCTTTATAACTGCTGGTTTATGCGGTGGGGTTCGGTGGCCTTTTATTTTATAAATTGCAGAAGGGACAGCACTAAAAGGGGGCACTGAAGGCTGAGAGGTGGCAGAAAATGACGAGCTTACTGCAGCGGATTGGTGGAGCAGGAGGAATGCTCTGGTTCTGATCCCTGGCTACATGATACTGTATCAGCAGATGAAAGCAGATCATCTGGCTGCGATTGAGATGAGTGTGCCATCCACTCCACTACCTCGTCCACTTTCTCCTCCACTACAATTTTACGCCTTGGTGGGTTAGCCTGGTGGAACAGTGGCCAACTATTACGAAGCTCCGGCTATAGGTCCTTTGGCACTGCTGCCCTGTGCCACCTTCTCTATTTTTTGGAGCTCGAGGTCTGGCTGGAACCCTTTTGCTTTTCCATACCAGACATTTTCACTTGACTAAAGTATTGGTTAGACTGCTCGAGTCGTCCCAACATCCCTTAACCCACCTAATCCCCATCCACGAATAAGAGCTAGACTCCATTTTTCGGATTAATTCGGCCACAGCAGCCGTTTTATTAATAAAATATACATAACAAAACATGAATAACTTAACATTAACCCCCAATACCTGAATAAATAATGAGAGAGGTCCTCGAAGCCCAAATAAAATAAATTCACCAAAGATAAACTGGCAACTCCATCTTGCCCCAGCCGATGAACGCCAGCTCAGAGGCACCTTTTAAACTGATGGACGCCCAATTGCACAATTCCTGATTCACCGATAAGAGTCCAGCCCCCACCCTTGGGGCCCTCCCATTCTCAACTACCACCATGTCCACCAACTTCTAGGACCTCCCACCGCCAACAAAGTGCCACTTGACCCCTTAAGTTTGTGCGTCCCTCCACGTTCTCAGGGCTATTTCAATGGGATCCCCAATGACCATAAATCAATACCCACTGCATTACCCTCCAAAATTCGCCCACTCCTGCTTCCAACTCCGAATGGCGACTGCACCATTCCTTGCCACAAATCTGCCAACCGCCCTATTGACCTTGATGCGGGCCTTATTTAATCTATCTATATAGCTTAAAAACCGCTACAAATTGGAAACGCGACAGGAAAGATCCATCCTCATGTCTCAAGAAAGGCGCAGTCCCCTTTCTCTTCTCACTCCCCTACTCCCGCACACACCAAACTGGACAAAGAATACACCCTGGCACCTCAAGCAAAGTCAAATGCCTACCCCTACCCTCACAATCCATTTTTGATTTAGGAATAGGTATCTCCACCCTATCCGCAAACAAATCAACATCCTCCGACCTCAGCCCCCTAGCCCTACTGACACTGCTGCTCAC
The DNA here is from genome assembly GCA_900303285.1 of Rhinella marina. NCBI lineage: Eukaryota > Metazoa > Chordata > Amphibia > Anura > Bufonidae > Rhinella > Rhinella marina. Next base: position 31,664 of record ONZH01027358.1, read on the forward strand.
TAGCTCCCCCAAACGAAATGCCCCAAAGAATGCTAATGAAAAAGACGTCTGAAATAAACTGACTTCCCATCGCGAGCGACAAACCGACTCCAACCTAGAACCAATGTCTAACAATAACCGAAAAGAAACTGGCCTTCTCAAATCTTCTGACTGTTTCCCTCTTCTACAACCTCTCAAGACCTGCCGAACCAGAAACGTCTTTGTAACATCCGGAAGCCTACGCAAACGAAAACCAAATGCTAAACCCGCCATACACCTATTCAACTGTGATACCGACCATCCTTCCTTGATCAGGTGACCTAAAAACAATAACAATGCCACTTCTTTGTCAAATTCCCTTGTTCCTAACTGCAAACACCATCTCTCCCATTGCTCCCATACTTTACCATACGCGGCCCACGTGCCAGGACTCAAAGACTTCCGAAACAGCCCCATTACTGTTCCTCCAAGATCTCCCACAGACAAGCTGGGCACTCTGCCGCTTCCGGCGCCAGTTGACGGAAACGCTCCAACTGTGAACGAGAAATGGCACCCGTAATACCATTAAAAACTCCTGGAACATGAACCACCACAATCCACTCATTAATGGACATCTCAGCACTAAAAACTGTAACAGCTTGACAACTGGGGGGGGCAAACTATTGATTGCCTGCACCACCCCCAGATTATCACAATGGAACTTTTTTATTCGCAAACCTATCAGCCCACAACACCCAACCTCACGTATGAACGAAACCATAGCCTTTAATAACTACAAAAGGGTTAATAAAGATTGTAAAAGGACTATAAAAGCAGCAAAAGTTCAAAATGAAAGGCTGGTGGCCAGGGATAGCAAAACCAATCCCCAAAAAAATTCTTCAAATATATAAATGCAAAAAAACCTAGGTCAGAGCATGTAGGACCCCTGAATAATAGTGATGGGGAATTGATTACTGGGGATCAGGAAAAGGCGGAGCTACTGAATGAGTTCTTTAGTTCTGTATATACACATGAAGAGGTGGGAGCTGCTGTCGGTAGAGTAAGTGCTGGTGATACTTCATGTAATATACTCAACTGGTTCAATATAGATATGGTCAAAGCTAAGTTAATCAAAGTAAAGGTGAATAAGGCTCCAGGACCAGATGGGTTACACCCAAGAGTTCTTAAGGAACTTAGTTCAGTAATTTCTTTGCCCTTGTATATAATATTCAAAGATTCTCTGGTGACTGGCATAGTGCCGAGGGACTGGCGTAAAGCAAATGTGGTGCCCATCTTCAAGAAGGGCTCTAGGTCATCCCCGGGGAATTACAGACCGGTGAGCTTAACGTCCATTGTGGGGAAACTTTTTGAGGGTCTAATAAGGGACTATATACAGAAATATGTTTTGGATAATAGTATTATAAGTGATAACCAGCATGGTTTTACTAAGGACAGAAGCTGTCAGACTAACCTGATTGGTTTTTATGAAGAAGTGAGTAGAAGTCTGGATAGAGGGGCGGTTGTGGATATTGTGTATTTGGACTTTGCAAAAGCGTTTGACACGGTCCCTCATAGACGTCTGACGGGTAAATTAAGGTCGGTTGGATTAGAAAATCTACTCTGTAACTGGATTGAGAACTGGCTGAAGGAGCGTACTCAGCGAGTGGTGGTGAATGATTCCTACTCTGAATGGTCCCCAGTTATAAGTGGTGTACCCCAAGGTTCAGTGCTGGGTCCACTTTTATTTAATTTATTAATGATATAGAGGGAGGAATTAACAGCACTGTTTCAATTTTTGCAGATGACACTAAGCTTTGTAGTAGAATCCAGTCTATGGAAGATGTGCAGAAGTTATAAGCTGACTTGGACACACTGAGTGTTTGGGCATCCACTTGGCAGATGAGGTTCAATGTGGATAAATGTAAAGTTATGCATCTGGGTACTAACAACTTGCATGCCTCCTATGTCCTAGGGGGAGTAACACTGGGAGAGTCACTTATAGAGAAGGATTCTGGGTGTCCTTGTAGACCATAGACTGCAGAATAGCATGCAATGTTAATCGGCTGCTTCTAAGGCCAGCAGAATATTGTCATGTATTAAAAGAGGCATGAACTCGCGGGACAGGGATGTCATATTACCACTGTATAAAGCATTAGTACGGCCTCATCTGGAATATGCTGTTCAGTTCTGGGCTCCGGTTTATAGGAAGGATGTCCTGGAGCTGGAAAGGGTGCAGAGATGGGCAACTAAACTGATAAGGGGCATAGAGCATCTTAGCTATGAAGAAAGATTGAAGGAGTTAAACTTGTTTAGTCTTGAGAAGAGACGTATAAGGGGGGACATGATCAACCTGTATAAGTATGTAAATGGCCCATACCAAAAATATGGTGAAAAACTGTTCCAGGTAAAATCCCCTCAAAAGACAAGGGGGCACTGCCTCCGCCTGAAGAAGCAAAGGTTCAGACTCCAGGGGCGACAAGCCTTCTTTACTATAAGAACTGTGAATCTGTGGAACACTCTACCGCAGGAGCTGGTCACAGCAAAGACAGCTGAGGGCTTCAAAACAGGCTTAGATAAATTCTTAGAGAAAAAGAAGGTCACCACATATTAAGAAATGTAGAGTCTTAAGGTTACCCGTCCCCCTCCCCTTCATCACTCCTACCCCTTCCCTTGGTTGAACTTGATGGACATGTGTCTTTTTTCAACCGTATTAACTATGTAACTATGTAACACAACTGACGTCACTATTGGAAACAGCTCCAACAGCGCCAGATTTTTTACCCATCCCTTTAGCATCCAGGAATGGGGTCACCGTCCCACACACCACTGCCCATGGCAGTACGCACCGAAACCCCCCCCCCAGATGCAGCCGAAAATAGCTAAAAATCAAAGTTATTAACAACCTTATCCATAACCAACATCCTCCCATTGTAATCTTCCAGAAACCCCGCCCAAACATCCAAATCCCCCCACAACTCTTTTCCCAGCCGAATAAAATGATGTGGGGACTGCACCCCCCTGTCGCCGCAGCCAAACGCCTGCAGAAGACGCGTCCCATCGGCATAATTCTGCACGCAAAGTTACATTTTCCCAGCAGGGATTGTAAATCCCTCAACCTAATTTTTGCCGCCCTTCTCGCTCTACTAACTTCTAACCGTAAATTTGCCAACTTGTCTTCCGGCAATCTACACTCCATTTTTACCGTGTCGATCACGATCCCCAAAAAACACAACTTGGTCGCCGGACCCTCTGTTTTTTCCCCCGCCAACAGAACCCCAAACTCCCCAAAAACTGACTGCATCGTGTGCAACAATAACGAACACACCCGCGAACCTGCCGGGCCAAGACACAAAAAATCATCTAAGTAGTGAATAACTTAAGAACAACCTGAAACCTCGACTATAACCCACTCCAGGAATGAACTGAATGTCTCAAAATAGGCGCAAGACAATGAGCACCCCATCGGCAAGCACCTATCCACGAAATAACCCCCTTCCCAAAAACAACCCAACAAGTGTAGGCTCTCGGGATGAACCAGTAACAATCGGAACGCCACCTCAATATCGGTCTTAGCTAATAACCTTCCCGGGCCCAATTTCCTAACCCAATCCACAGCCGCGTCAAATGACATATAAACCACTGAACATAGTTCAGGATCAATACCGTCATTGACCGACGCCCCTCTTGGAAAGGACAGGTGGTGAATGAGCCGAAATTTATTTGGCTCCTTCTTGGGCACCACCCCCAAAGGTGATACCCTCAAATTTGCCAAAGGCAGCTCCGAAAACGGACCCGCCATCCGGTCCAACTCCACCTCCTTTGCTAATTTTTCGGAAACTACCTCTGGGTGAATTAGCGCCGACCTCAAATTCTTATGAACCACGGCACCCATCAACAAAACCGACGGGATGTAAAAACCCTCCTGAAAACCACTCTCCAACAGCCCCGCCGCTTCCCGATTCGGGTACCTACTTAGGAACTGCCATCTTTTGCACCTGCACCGGCGTCCGCCCCTTTTCCAGCACTATCGCCGCCTTTTTGTCTACCTCCTTTAAAACATCTACTCGCACCGTGTGATCCGCCGCATGTGGTGCACTCATGTTTAAATTTACACTTTGCAACAAATTTACATTTTCCTTCGTTAAACAGGAAATACAGCCCTTTTGCTGACACCACCGCAAAATTACTCTGTCCTGATCTGCCAGCCTCCCCCTGAAAGGACTGCCCTGCTTGTACAGGAGCTGTAACCTGTAGCCAGAGCCCAATGTTCTTGCGGTCCCAACGTATGTTGGGCCACACCGCCTTCCTTTGTCTAAATTGTTCGCCGTACCGTAACCAGACCGTACCCCCGTAAACCCAATATGCTTCCCCTATCGCATCCATATAACAAAACAGCGCCGAATAACATTCCGGCATCTTCTCCCCGATAACACTTGCCAAAATCGCAAACGCCTGCAACCAATTTGCAAATGTGCGCGAAATTAAGCGATACTGTCGCTTCTCCTCCTCCTCTTTTTTCCCTTCTTCCTTCTTACCCCTATCTACATTAAATCTCTTCAAACGAAGTAGCGAAAATATTTCAACGTACTCCCCTTTCCAAATCCTCTCCCTCACCTCCTGTTTTAAGTGCGCCCCCGACGGACAAAAAAAAACACACGTAAACCTCGCCCTTAGCTGCGTCGTCTACTTTTGGCCTTTCATTCTACCGAACCCACTAAAGACACCCCATTCCCATAACCCAGCCCCCAAGCTGGTACCAGCGATGCCCCCCCAGCCTCTAAACCCGACAACCACCCGCCAATCCCCCCAATAGCTGTCCCAGACCCCTTCCCAATTCCCCGGACGTCCCGCACCCCCGACGCGCCCTGGACAGCTAAGCAGAGAAATAAGGGCCCCAAGCAATCTCACCAGGCTGCATGGGCGTTGTGTAACCCATAGCCGCTGCTCCTGCATCCAGTCGCTGTAGGTCGCTGTTGTCACAGTCCCTGGAAGTACTTGCCACGCCGTCCCTTGACTCGGACCTTGCTGAATCCTCTCCACTAGTTGGACTCCTGCTCCTCTCCAAAATGGCTACTGCCACGTGGGGGGCATGTCCTTCTTCTTTAACTCCCGAGGCTCGGGGCCTGTGTGCATCCCAGGAGGCTCCCTGCACAGCCTGCTCTCCACTTGACCTGTTCCCACGCCGAGTGGACCTCCCAGCAGCAGAACCACTGGGAGGATCCACAGAACCTGGTTCCGTTCCCACCCCAGTAACTGCAGAGAGCGGTCTTTGTCTCTCTCCCTGCCTGATTAATTACTAGCCCTGCACTGGCCCTGCACTTGTCCCGCACTGGCTCTGCAGTATCCCTGATATGTGTATTATGGATTCCCAGAACAATTACACCCCAATTTTAACACTAGAGTTTTCAGTCTTTCAGAACTTCACAGACAGTGCTTCTGCTCATCTCAGCAGTCGCAGCACAATTGATGCGTCACTGGCTTACCGAGCCTGTGAGCCAATCAGAGCAAGCCCTTCCCACTAGGACAGGTGACCGCTTTCTTCCAGGGCTTTTTGTCGCACGAATAACAAACTTACAGTAAAAGTTTGCTAATTTACTAAATTCGTACGCATCAGCGTATAATGTAACTTATATGTAGCATTAGCGTACAATTTATCGGACAAGTACGTAGCGAATGCGTACAAAGCTTTAAGAACATTTTCGAATATAACGGAGCGAATCTCAAAAAATCCGGATTCGCTTCGGAGTGGAAAATTAGTGAGATTCGATATGAATCTACGAAGCGGCGAATAGATTCACTCATCTCTAGTCATAAAAACAACCCCAAAAAAACGGATCCTGTCTTTTGAGCATCCGCCTTCACACGGTCAGCATTTGCTCAGTAATCCATCAATATTGTGTAGGCAGACAGCAGGAATTGTACTAGAGGGAGTGTGTATCTCGCCCAGAAAGCTGAGTTGGGCGAGATATTAAAAGTCGGATAATGTCATTTTGTTCAGCAGCCTAGTTGCCAAACCCTTGGTAAATGGTAAATTCTGGGCCAACTTTGTTGGAGTGGTGAACAGGTTGGAAGTTGGGCTCACCACTCCCACTCCTGCTTCAGTACAGATAGTGTGGAAGACTCAGTCCACTCAGCTTAGAAAGGGTGTCTGGTTACAGGCGCATAAAAGCCTGAAGGAACCAGCAGTAAGTCTCTCTCTGTCTCTATGAAAAGGACATTGCTGAGGGACATGAGCAGTACGCAGGCTGGTAAGAGAGCTGAGCACTGCCAGCACCCCTGGGACCGTGAGGCAGGGGTGCCCAATCACTGTAAGAGCTGAGCCAGGTGAATGTTTTGGTGTTATTTCTGTTTTGTTTAATCTGTTTTGGAGCTGAAATAAATCCTTACGTTACTTTATCTGGACTGTTGCGTCTGTGTCACTGCCACACTGCCCTACCACGCTCCTGAGACTTAAAAGTGGTGGAGGATGCGGGCATTGTGAGCAGTTGTTAAGGGCAATGAGGTCACATGTATAGACGCTAAGGACTGCTTCAAGGGGTTTTTCCTGTGGATTGGCGAGTCCACGAAGATTTTCATCAGCTGCTGCAAGGGAGCTTTTGCCTGTGGATCGGCGGGTCCACGAAAACTCTGCAGCCACTTCGAGGAGCATTGCTTGTGAATCGGCAGATTCACAAACATTCTGGTAGGAGTTGTATAGTGTAGTGTTGATGTCCTGGGTGAAGTCTCTACCTACCATGCAGTCACAAACCCACCCTATGGAGGAGGTAGTAAAAACTCTGGTGCAGGCCCAAGAACGTGCCTTGGAGCAGCAGGCACAAACCACCCGTCTAGTGCTGGAACAGATGGCATTATTAAAAGAGGTGGTGTTGGCACGTTCTTAAACCCCGTCAGCAAGGGGCTCTGCGAGCTGGGGTGCCAGGGAGGTCGTGCAACACTCCCTTAAAAAAATGACTCCCGAGGACGATGTCGAGACTTATCTTACAATCTTTGAGAGGGCAGCCCAAACGGAGAAACTCCCCCCAGAAGAGTGGTTAGAGGTGCATGCACCCTACATGATAGGTGAACCCCAGAAAGCCTATTATGACCTCAGTGAGCAAGATATTCGAGACTATGCAAAACTGAGAGTCAAAATTCTTGCTCGTTTGGGGGTCACGGCGGTGGTTCGTGCCAGAAGGGTCAGGGCCTGAGCTTACCAGTCAGATTGGTCTCCTCAGTCCCAAATGTTTGATCTGTTCCGTCTGGTAAAAAGATATCTGCACTCCAGCACAGACTGTTGAAAGGGTGGTCATCAACCTTTTTTCCTGGGCCCTCCCCAGTAAGTTGCAGCATTGGGTTGGCCATGGAGACCCCCAGGGGGTGGACCTTCTAGTGGAGCTAGTGGAGAGGTTTATCGCCACAGATGGGAAATCTCCAGGATAGGCCCACCAACCCGGTGTCCTCAGGGAACTTTTGGGCCACAATTGGCAAACGACGTCCTTTGGCAAAAGGGGATGACAAAGAAACCCCAGGCCCCAGGAAAGACTCCATGTTTAGGAGACCAGGGCAGGTCCAATTTTTGAGGTGCCGGGACTTTGATCACGTCATGGCTCAGTGTCCATTGGCCACGGAGGCTATGGAATGTAACTACAGCCGACGCCAATCCCTGTTTGCAGCCCCATCGTGTGTGGCTACCCTGGGACTAGAGACTGAGCCACAAGTGTGAAAACTGGTAGTGAACGGCTGTCCGGTTACGTCCTTGCTAGATTCAGGTAATCCGGTGACATTAGTACATGCCAGCCTTGTACCCGGAACCTATATACCTAATTCATTTGTGAATGTAGTATATATTCATGGTGACACCAGGAGGTATCCTGTGGCCCTCGCAAAAATAGAGAAGCCACAGGGAATAGTGGAATGTGAAGTGGGGGTGGCAAAATGAGACTGTAGGAAAGGGAGACCAGGAGCCTCCACCGGAGGATAGTATTAATACTGAACCCAAGGAAGAGAAGGAGACATCTCCACTTCAGGTCTTAGTGGGGGAAGATGATGTTTACCCCACCCCCCGAGAAATACCCGAGTTAGAGGTAATCGCCCAATTAAAGGATAATACCCATAGACATGCTAAAGAAAATGTAGTGGTTGTTAATAGTGTTTCCCAAAGACCAGGGGCTGATCAGCAATTTCCTCACTTTGCTATGAATAATAATCTCTTGTATAGTGTGGTCAAGAAATCGTTGAGCAGTTACTGATCCCTCAGTCCTACCGACGCAAAGTGCTTGATATGGCACATAGCCATGTCTTAGGGGGACACCTGGGAACCGAGAAGACCCGAGAGGGTTCTCCAGAGGTTTTATTGGATGGGGGTATACTGGGAGGTTGAGAAGTACTGTAAATCCTGCCGGATATGCCAGATAACGGCATCTATGAAGCATTTTCACAGTCCCCTGATACCTCTCCCCATCATCAAGGTACCGTTCGAGGGGTTAGGGATGGATTTCATAGGGCCTATTGTACGGTCGGCCCGGGGACACCAGTACATCCTTGACAGACTATGCCACCCGATATCTGGAAGTGGTTCCCTTGAGAAACACAGCATCTAAAAGTATTGCATGTGAGTTGTTCTTTATGTTCTCTAGGACAGGGATCCCAAAGGAAATCCTAACCGACCAAGGCACCCCGTTTATGTCGAGGGTAATGAAGGAGCTGTGTCGGTTGTTGGAAGTGACACACATACGTACCTCAGTGTATCATCCTTAAACGGATGGGTTGGTCGAGAGGTTCAATAAGACCCTGAAGCATATGCTAAAAAAGGTAGTGGAAAAAGATGGTCTTGACTGGGACTGTCTTTTACCCTACCTGATGTTCTCCATTCGGGAAGTGCCACAGGCTTCTACAGGTTTCTCGCCTTTTGAGCTGGTGTATGGTCGGCATCCAAGGGGTCTGTTAGATGTGGCAAAGGAAACCTGGGAAGCTGAGGCCACCCCATATAAAAGTGTTAATGAACACGTGATGCAAATGCAGGATCAAATTGAAAAGGTTAGAACGCACCTGCAAAAGGCGTAAGAGGCCAATGTAGAATGTATAACAGGGCAGCAAAAATCAGGCAATTCAACCTGGGCGATAGGTTGTTAGTATTGGTGCCAACAGCTGAAAGTAAGCTTTTGGCAAAGTGTCAAGGTCCTTATGAGGTAGTGGAAAAGGTCGGAGAAGTAAATTATTAGGTACATCAACCAGGAAGACGTAAATAATACCAATTGTATCATGTAAATTTAATGAAACATTGGAATGACAGGGAGTCGTTGGTTGCTGCCAGTCCCAAGGCCCTCTCCGTGGCCCAACAGCAGGAAGTAAAACAGTTCCTGCAGAGGAACAAAAGGAAGTTCTTGGACCTACCAGGGAGGACCCACCTGGTCAAACATCAAATTGTTACTGAGCCAGGAAAAAAAGTAAACCTTTAACCCTATAGAATACCGGAGGCCTGTCGACCGAAGTGAAGCATATGCTGGAACTGGGCGTAATTGAAGAGTCGCAAGTGAGTGGTCCAGCCCAATAGTGTTGATTTCCAAACGAAACGGGACGTGGTGATTTTGCAATGATTTTAGGAAACTAAATGAAATCTCCAAATTTAATACATATCCCATGCCCAGGGTTGACGAATTGATCGAGAAACTAGGTAGGGCCAGATACATGACGACTCTGGTTCTTACCAAAGGGTATTGGCAAATTCCCTTAACCCCTTCACCCCCGGAGGTTTTTTTCGGTTATGCATTTTCGTTTTGCGCTCCCTGCCTTCAAACAGCCATAACTGTTTTATTTTTCTGTTCACATAGCTGTATGAGGGCTTGTTTTTTGTGGGACAAGTTGTACTTTCCAATGCCACCATTTAATATTGCATATGGTGTAGTGGGAAGCAGGAAAAAAATTCCAAATCGGGTGAAATTGCAAAAAAAACGCTATTCCGCTACAGTTCTACGGGTTTCTTATTTACAGCATTCGATGTGCATTAAAACTGACCAGTTACTTTCATTCTACTGGTCAGTACGAATCTGGCAATACCTAATATGTATAGTTTTTCCTGCGTTTTGATAGTGATAAAATAATTAGAAAGTTGCCCTTTTTTTTTTTCCTTGTCATATCTTGACCCCTATAACTTTTTGGTATTTATGTGTACGGAGCTGTATGGGGGCTCATTTTTTGCGGGGCGATCTGAAGTTTTTATTGATACCATTCTGTGGTGTGTATGAATTTTTGATCACTTTTTATTTATTTTTTTTTTAGAAAAAAAAAGCGACAAAAAACGCCGAATCGCCATTTGGACGCTTTTTTCCGCCACACAATTCGCCGTATTGGAATTTTTTTTTTTAGATTTTAGAAGTATGGGCGTTTTTGTTCACAGTGATACCCATGATGTCTATATTTATTGTTATTTAGGTATTGATTTTTTCATTATACGGAAAGGGGGGTGATTTGAACTTTTATATATTTTTTATTTTTTATATATTTTTAAAAAAAATTTTTCTGACTATTTTTAAGCTCAAATATGAGCTGATATATTGTGTTTTTTTTTCTTTATGAGCAATCAGGGATTTACTAGACTGAGATAAATCCAAGAATTGCTCATGTCTTATCCTGGCCTGCCATCTAGTGGCCAGAATAAGAATTGCACTTTGAAAACTGTAATCCTCACCAGCGATTGGCCACTCGGGGCGTCTGTACACCACCCGTGTGATCACGGCATCAGAAGGCCATGGAAGACGCCGCCGATGGCGGAAAGTAGCAGCAAGTCTCTGCTGTTTCTAACTCAGACTTGCCGGCCATGACGCCCGCCGCACCTGCGAGCGGGCGTCATGTCCCCACACCGCACCAGCGCCATACATGTACGGCGCTGGTCGGGAAGGGGTTAACAGATAGTGCCAAGGTAAAAACGGCTTTTTCCACCCCGCATGGTTTGTTCCAGTATAAAAACATGCCGTTTGGTTTGCATGGAGCGCCAGCAACATTCCAGAGTTTGATGGACCTTTTGAGACCCCATAGTAGTTACGCAGCAGCTTACCTAGACGATGTGGTTGTGTTTAGTGCAGACTGGGGAAGTCAGCTCTGTAAAGTACAGGCAGTGCTAGATGCAATAAGTGACGGAGGCCTTACAATAAATTCAGAAAAGTGTGCCTTAGGACTGGAAGAGGCCAAATACCTGGGATATGTCATTGGCAGGGGTATAATCAAGCTCCAAGTGGGGGCTATATGGAACTGGCCTAGGCCCTTAACTAATAAACAAGTGGCAGCGTTTATAGGGATTACTAGATACTACCGAAGGTTTGTACCAAATTTTTCGGCAATAGCAGCACCGTTGATGGACTTGACAAAAGGAACAAAGTCCATAATGGTGTCATGGTCCCCAGAAGCTGAGAAAGCATTTCAGTGTCTTAAATCGGCTCTGTGTGAACGACCGGTGTTAGTGACACCGGACTTCAGGAAGGAGTTCTTGGTCCAGACGGACGCCTCTGACACAGGACTGGGGGCAGTCCTGTCTCAAACGGTAAATGGTGAAGAACACCCGGTGTTATATTTAAGCAGGAAGTTGACGCTGGCGGAAAAGAATTACGCAATTGTGGAGCGTGAATGCTTAGAAGTAAAGTGGGCACTAGAATCCTTGAAGTATTACCTGTTGGGCAGAAAATTTAAACTAGTGTCAGACCATGCCTCACTAGTGTGGATGAAGCTTAATAAGGAAAAGAATGCCAGGGTGGCAAGGTGGTTTCTTGCGCTACAGAATTTTAATTTCTCCTTAGAAATACTCTACCGTTCAAAAGTTTGGGGTCACCCAGACAATTTTGTGTTTTCCATGAAAACTCACGCTTTTATTTATCAAATGAGTTGCAAAATGAATAGAAAATATAGTCAAGACATTGACAAGGTTAGAAATAATGATTTTTATTTGAAATAATAATTTTCTCCTTCAAACTTTGCTTTTGTCAAAGAATGCTCTATTTTCAGCAATAACAGCATTGTAGACCTTTGGCATTCTAGCTGTTAATTTGCTGAGGTAATCTGGAGACATTTCACCCCATGCTTCCAGAAGCCCCTCTCACAAGTTGAATTGGCTTGATGGGCACTTTTTGCGTACCATACGGTCAAGTCAACAGCTCAGTGGGGTTGAGATCTGGTGACTGTGCTGGCCACTCCAGATAGAATACCAACTGCCTGCTTCTTCCCTAAAGAGTTCTTGCATAATTTGGAGGTGCGCTTTGGGTCATTGTCCTGTTGTAGGAGGAAATTGGCTCCAATCAAGCGCTTTTCACAGGTTATGACATGGCATTGCAAAATGGAGTGATAGCCTTCCTTATTCAAAATCCCTTTTACCTTGTACAAATCTCCCACCATATCAGCACCAAAGCAACCCCAGACCATCACATTACCTCCACCATGCTTGACAGATTGCGTCAGGCACTCTTCCAGCATCTTTTCAGCTGTTCTGCGTCTCACAAATGTTCTTCTGATCCAAACACCTCAAACTTCGATTTGTCTGTCCATAACACTTTTTTCCAATCTTTCTCTGTCCAATGTCTGTGTTCTTTTGCCCATATTAATCTTTTCCTTTCATTAGCCAGTCTCAGATATGGCTTTTTCTTTTCCACTCTGCCTCTTCACTGTAGACGTTGACACTGGCATTTTGCGGGTACTTTTTAATGAAGCTGCCAGTTAAGGACTTGTGAGGCGTCTATTTCTCAAACTAGAGACTCTGATGTACTTGTCTTGTTGCTTAGTTGTGCAGCAGGGCCTCCCACTTCTCTTTCTACTCTGGTTAGAGCCTGTTTGTGCTGTCCTCTGAAGGGAGTAGTACACACCATTGTAGGAAATCTTCAGTGTCTTAGCAATTTCTTGGATGGAATAGCCTTTATTTCTAAGAACAAGAATAGACTGTCGAGTTTCACATGAAAGTTCTCTTTTTCTGACCATTTTGAGAGTTTAATCCAACCCACAAATGTAATGCTCCAGATTCTCAAGTAGCTCAAAGGAAGGTCAGTTTTATAGCTTCTCTAACCAGAAAAACTGTTTTTAGCTGTGCTAACATACTTGCACAAGGGTTTTCAAGAGTTTTCTAAACATCCATTAGCCTCCTTACCATTAGAACACTGGAGTGATGGTTGCTGGAAATGGGCCTCTATACACCTATGTAGATATTGCATTAAAAAACAGACGTTTGCAGCTAGAATAGTCATTTACCACATTAACAATGTATAGAGTGTATTTCTGATTAATTTAATGTTATCTTCATTGAAAAAAACAGTGCTTTTCTTTCACAAATAAGGAAATTTCTAAGTGACCCTAAACTTTTGAACAGTAGTTTAGATCAGTGAAGTCGCAAGGCAATGCGGACCCGCTGTCAAGAATCCATTGCATGATGGCTCAAAGTGCCCAGACCTCCGGTCTGGAGAAGAGGGGGGGAAAGGGGGAGGGGGTAGATATGTAGGCAGACAGCAGGAATTGTACTAGAGGGAGTGTATATCTCGCCCAGAAAGCTGAGCTGGGCGAGATATTAAAAGTCGGATAATGTTGTTTTGTTCAGCAGACTAGTTGCTGAACCCTTGGTAAATTCTGGGCCGGCTTTGTTGGAGTGGTGAAGAGGTTGGAACTGGGGCTCACCACTTTCAGTCCCGCTTCAGTACAGAGAGTGTGGGAGACTCAGTCCATCAGCTGAGAAAGGGTTCCTGGTTACAGGCGCATAAAAGCCTGAAGGAACCAGTAGTAAGTCTCTCTCTCTCTGAAAAGGACATTACTGAGGGACACGAGCAATCTGCAGGCTGGTAAGAGAGCCGAACATTTCCAGCACCCCTGGGGCCGTGAGACAGGGGTGCCCAATCACTGTAAGAGCTGAGCCAGGCGAATGTTTTGGTGTTATTTCTGTTTTGTTGTTTAATCTGTTTTGGAGCTGAAATAAGTCCTTACCTTACTTTATCTGGACTGTTGCGTCTCTATCACTGCCACACTGCCTACCACGTTCCTGAGCCATACAATTGCTAAGGCCAAAAAAAAAAAAACAGGGTGGATCCAAAACAGAGATTGGAAAGCTTCCATGTCTTCTGTGTTTTGTACCCACTCCTGTTTTTGGCTTTTGGCCTTACAGCTTCTCCAAAGACAGGATCCATTGTGTTTCCAATTTTTCCGTCCTTCTGACAGATCAGAAGTGTAAAATAATTAGTGATGTCAACAAGGCCAAACAGGGACAACAGTGGCTCCGTCATAGAGTGGTGAGGTGGGAATCACATGAGAAGTCAACACAGTGGCCCAGTGACAGAGTGGTGAGGGTGGCAACCACATGAGGATTCAACACAGGATTCAAAGCAGCATAGACACAATGTTCTCCCTATTGTTGATTTTCAGTTGGCGGAGAGACAGCCAGGATTTGATTTCTTGATGGAGGACATGGAGCAGTTCCTATGTGACTCAGTTCGCCCAGGAAAACAAGGTGCAGAACAGTGTGACACCATCGTGCCCTGCACATGTGGTATGCTGGAGTAGCACTCCAAATTGTGCCTGAAGTGGAGGCTGAGGACAAGCTGGAGGATGAGGAGGAAGAGGAGGACATTGACACAGGACCCACAGCTTGAGAACATGGAGGTAGCAGTGCCGTCACCTGACCAAGTTGCTGGTGTGGCTGGGCAGGAACCACATTTATCTAGTGGGCCGTAAAGGACATGTATTGTCCTTAACCGTAGTTACAGCTCCACGCATCGGCGGCGCCATGAACTTTAGTAGACACTGACAGGCTCAAGGACTGGCCCACCTGTTCAACATACGTGTACAGGGCTGGTACTGCCTTTTTGGAGAAGTAATGATGGACTCTCCACCTTGGCTCGGCACTAGAGATGAGCGAATCATCCAAAATTCTTCTGTACTTCTAACAAATCTATTTGGCCGAATCTGCGTACAAATCATACGTTATGTTGTGTTTTGTGAATATTCGCTCACTAATAACGAACGTACAGTTGTTAAAGGTACGCAACTTTTGTGAACACGTACGCATGAGCGTACAAAATTGCGTACAAATCCTCAGCGTACTATTGTCTAGCGATTGCGTAATACGCACGAAGCTAGGCTTTGCTGGAGCGTAATGGAGGAGCAGGAGGAACGCTGTGAGTCCGACCCCTGGCTACATGACACTGTATCAGCAGATGACAGCAGATCATCCGGCTGAGATTGAGATGAGGACAAGTAGCGGGCGGTCTACCCCGAGCACGTTTGGCTCCCTGCTGACTCATGGCCACACTACCACCCTGCTGGTTCAGCCGCTGCCTCACGTGCAAGCTGCCACCCTCTTCTCCTGATGATAAAGCCCCATCTTCACCCATCTCCCACGTGAGATCACCTACATCATTGTCCACTACCGTTGACATGTCACTGATATCACCCTCACCAGTCTCAGGGCCACTTGCCTTACCGCTTGCAACAACAGATCCAACGCGATTCTCATTGTGACTACTTGCCCACCTACCGGAGGAAGCAGCGGATCTCTCCTCCCGATCTTAGCTGGGCAGTAGCTGCTGACTGTCCTCTAGAAGCTCATCCTCGCTGAAAAGTGGAGCCGAGCTGATGGCATACAATACTTCTCAAGCTGAAGGAATTGGCAGAGGCAGGTTCAGGACAGGTGGGGGCACAGAGCTTGTTCCTGGGCCATGCCAACTAGCCATTGTGTCAAAGGAAACCACCGACTCCTGGCTGGGTGTGTCTGATGTCACTTGCAATGAAGTAGAAGACCAAGTCAACCATTCAAGGATAGCTGGGTTGCTGGTCAAAACATGACCAATAGATGACACTGGCAGCTCTGGCCTGTCGCTGTGACTAATGCTACCACCCCCTTCTTCTGCTACTACTTTTCAATAGTATCAGACCGCAATTTCACTCCAGAATCAAGGAGAAATGCATGTACTTATATATAAAATAAAAACACCCCAAAATTGGTTGTATTAGACTGCAATTTCACCCCAGAAGCAAGGATGATTGGAAGCAGGGGCGTTGCTAGGGTCTCAAAAGATTCGGGGCCCAAGCCCCAATGAATATGGCCTAATTCTCTATGTCGACCCTCGCCCCAACCCTGCTATACAGCCGCACTTACCTCTCACATCCATAGTGCT
>ONZH01027359.1:0-26663 GCA_900303285.1 Rhinella marina
CTAGACTGACGCTACTATACAGCACACAACATAATTGTTCACTGGACTGTAGTATATATAACTGAGAGAAAAACGTATTCCGAAGACTGCACTACAGATCCCAGCAAGCCAAGGTACAGCAGCAGCAAAAATGAGTACTGAGAGGACTTTGGGCAATTTCTTTTGGGTCTGTGTGGACCACGTGCTGTCCCTTCTGCCACCAGTCGCTGTGCACGGTGTGCAGCCGAGATGGCTGTAGCTGCACTACAAGTCCCAGCCAGCAGCCGAGAGGAGGCCAAAAAAAAAGGTCGTTGTAGCCCTTAGAAGGAGCATTGGGTTCTTTGTGGATGATTCCTGCCTAACCACATTCTAATTTCACGCCCTAACAGTGTGCAGCCAAGATGGCGGTAGCTGCACTACAAGTCCCAGCCAGCAGCCAGGAGGAGACCAAAAAAAAGGTACTTGTAGCCCTTAGAAGGGCTGTTGGGTTCTTTGTGGGTGATTCCTGCCTAACCAACATCTAAATTCAGGCCCTAACACTCTCCCTGACAGACAGCAGCTCTATCCCTAATCTCATGCAGGCGGCGTCTGACGTTCACTGCCATTCCGTGTCATGGTAAAATTTTAAGTGCTTCACCTGCTACCTCAGTCTCACTTGGTCACTCTGGGTTCACCGCCATGCTGTGTCAGGGTAAATTTTTGGGTGGTTCACCTGCTACCTCAATCTAACTTGGTCACTTGTTGGTGTCACCACCGCGCTGTGTCAGGCTTATGCCTGCGTCGTGGGGCAGGGGATAGGACAGCAGTGCCAGCATGGGCAGTGGTGTCACCCGCAGGCGGCGATGGACCTTCGTTGCACCTAGTTGGGTGCTTTCCTAACATGTGCCAGCGCATGTGCCTTGCCCATCTTGGTCTGGGTCAGCACAATTGTCTTGAGGGTCACCCCAAGGCTGTTGGCCAGAATGTGGGGTAATGGTACGATTAGGCCGCCTCAGAGGCATCCATGCATGCTGCCCCTGCTGTTTCCTGTCCATTTCCTTGGTGTTTCCATCATTTTATGAGGTTTCCAGGTTTTCACCCAGCCTTCCCTAGGCAGAGCCTTGGTCCCCTGCAAAAAATGCTCGAGTCTCCCATTGACTTCAATGGGGTTCGTTATTCGAAATGAGCACCCGAGCATCGGTAAAAATTCGACTCGAATAACGAGCACCCGAGCATTTTAGTGCTCGCTCATCTCTAGTGCTAGCTATCCGGCTAAGCGTATAATTTACCAAACACACCATACAATAAGCGCATAATAGGACACATTGCAGTACCTGAAAAATAATACACACAATGGGCTAAAGCGCTTGAACATTGCTGAACCTGTAAAAACATTATTGCTAAAATACTGCAAAGACATAATTATGCAAACATTTTAGTGCAATCAATTTAACATTTGCAAGTATAATAGTCTCAGATATACGTTTGGCATAAAACACTGGAACACATAGTCCAAAATTCAATTGTAATCCACATGAGGTTAAATTTGTAATCCAAACAGGTAACGTGTAATGCACATGGATAACATAAAATAGCAGCAAATAGAGAACCCTTTTTGCAAAGGGGGCTCACAAATAACCTGAGAAGGGGGGAAAAGGAAAATAGGCACAACTGGGAATTTTCTGCAGAATGGGGGGTAGTCCTGACAAGCCATGTCCATCTGGGTTAGAGTGAAACAGGGGGCAATAAAAACAAAATAAATTAAAAACAAGTGCCAATTAGCTCTCACCCGTCAGGTGCAGTCCATGTTGTGGCTCCCATAGGTCCAGACCATGAGGTGTCCTTTAAATCAGCCTGACAGAAATAGCCAGTTGTAGAAGGGTTCCTCAGATGAGGGACCTGAAGTCCTCCTCGCTGGAACTGCTGCTGAAAGACATAAGAGGATGCTCCTGCCTCCTGTAGGCCACGCTGTCTGCCGTAGTTGAGCTCCACTGTCCTCTGCGGCTAGAATTTGCACTTCACCGGGTGGTGGTCACACTCATGAGCGTTGCTGCCACTTTAGCCTTCACCTTTCTGGATACTCCTGCCGGGACAGCAGGGGTAAGGACTTCTGGCTGCAGCCGTTCAGGCAAGGCTGCACCCAAGGAAGAACCGCCACCTCCCCTGGCTGCTGCTGACTTCATTTTCCATGGTAGCTGGTACTGGATCACCGTGGACTGGAAAGTGAAGGATGATGTAGTCAGCTGACCGAGGTGAAAGGACAGTGGTGGTGGTGGTGGCAATCCAGGGATCAGGGGCTCCGGCTGTGGCTCTGGTTTCTCTCTGAGATGGAGGGTGCCATCTGGTGACTTTTGTAAGCAGTGCACATGTCCTGCAGCTGCTGGATCATCACCAGGTCTCGGCTGGCGATGCAGGTACCAGGGGCTTTAAATTATCACTTAAGTAATTGATTAATTCTGGGTATACTTGGAAAACTTATCACTGAAAACAATACTCTTTTAAAACATAACTTTTACTAAGTCAATTTAAAGAATCCCACACCACAAAAGTGCGCATAAAATAAATAACAAAACAATACAGATATTGCTGGCAGTAATCACAGGCTACCTGCTTTACAATTTTGATAAATGACAAATTATATTAGACCACAATGGTGGCCACTCACGGTTTGGAGGGTCACTCTTGTAGAGAGGAGGGGGGGCTCGTCTGTTTCCAGATGCTTCAATCACCGGAGGCTGCAAAAGTGCTTCTCCAGTGTTGTTCAGGACTCACGCTTTCAGGCGGGTGGGATACTGTCCCTACTTGAACTATCCCGTCCCTGCCTAAAAGCGGAGTAATCGCCCCGAATGGGGCGGCCCCACTTATCGGTGGCTGTACCCTTTCCGCTAAATGCGCCCTACCTCATAGAATATCCCAAAGCTAGGTATGCCTGTGTTTGCAGATACAGTCTCATACGGTCTCGACGCGTTTCCCCTTTAAAGCGATGCAAGGTTCATCAGGAGACTCTTGTTCAAGGGCATGATAGCCAGATGTATGATGTGGCCAGTCAGTGCTTAGTCCTGCCTTCTCAAATGGATGTATGGCAGGGCTATTTAAATGTCCCTCACTCCCGCCAGTTCGAGCGCACCTGTATCAGCACTGCGCAGGCGCCCGCTACGCTGCGTAGCTTGCCAGTAGTTAGAATCCTACAGTGTGTTACTGCGCATGCGCCCGCTATTTTCGTCCGTCTCACCAACCATGGCAGGTATGTTATTTCAGTGCGCATGCGCCACGTTACGTAGGGGTTCATGGAGATGCAGTGGAGTTAACTATGCCAACCCACTGTTTATATACCACGATGTATCCCTATGTTAACCAATGCGCAGATGCCGTATACAAGCACAATGTATAAAGACAGTTGCGCTGATGCATCGCAATGCTGAATAGAGCGGTTCGCAAAACTGTCCGTTCCAACTTATCATTACACAGCTGGAATCTTTATATATAAAGGGCAGTTGAGCTGGCAATTACATGTTTATATGATAAAAGATCCAGTCACTCAGTACCTTGAGTTTATATTAAAACCTATTCAGAGGGAGAGGGGGATATTGGTAAATTACTGGCTCTCATGTGGGTTCAAGATTATTAATCTAGAATCGGAGTGGTGCAGAAGTCAAGGCTATTACAGTCAATGACTCATGCTATGATGCAGTTGACCCACCCCCATTAAATATTTACTTTGTTAAGACCTTTTTCGGTCCGATAACACCACTTCCTATCAGCTAGATCACTATCACTTATTAATATTATCAGGAAAGTTCTAGGCACACATGTTATGGTCATGCATCTCCATGTTCATGTATCAAATGAAGCTAGTAAAGGTGAGTATTTCATTCAAGCCGTCAGGACTAACTGTTTTTAATCTGTACATCCATTCTGTCTCTTTCCGCAGTATCTTATTATCAAGTTCTCCACCCCTTATTATCTCGACTACACAGAAGGTGAGAGATCTTGGGTTTCCTGCGTGCTTCTCATGTACATGTGTTGCTATTGGGGTGTCCCTCTTATGTTTTATATCCCCCAAATGGTCCCCTATACGCCTTCTCAATTCCCTTTTCGTTTTGCCCACGTACTGTAGGGGACAAGTACATGTGCGAAGGTATACCAGGCCCGTGCTTCTACAGTTTGCAAAATCACGGATCTGGTACCTCAGCCGTGTACTGACACTCTGGAAATCTTTAACTTTATCTATATACGGGCATGCAATGCACCCACTGCATTTAAACATACCTAGAGGTTTTCTCTCAAGCCACATTTCTCTCCTTTCTGGTGGTTTATAGTGGCTGTGGACAAATCTGTCCCTCAGAGATCTACCTCTTCTGTATGTAATAGCCGGGTTTTCTGGGATCAATTGGCAGATATCTGGATCCATTTTTAAAATGTTCCAATATTTAGATAGCACCCTACGTATTTCCCAGCTTCTATCATCAAAGGTACCTATAATCCTCATGGTGCCTTCTTGTCTCATCCCCTCTATCGTGTGTGGTTGGGGGGTCAGTAGGTTCACCCTTTGTTTGTCATTGGCATAATTATACGCTTTACTGAGAGTATGTTTGGGATATCCTCTCCTCATGAACCTAGACTGAAGGTCCCTGGTCTGATGTTGAAAGTCTTCATTTCTTGAACAATTTCTGCGTATCCACAGATATTGTCCTTTTGGTATTCCACACCTCTGATTTAGGGGATGATGGCTTTCCCATCTTAAAAGGCTATTTGTGGCCGTGGGTTTCCTGTATGTTCTCGGGTGCAGTGTCCCCTCAGTGAATGTAATTTCAAGATCTAAAAAGGGCATTTTATCTCCTCCTATTTCATAAGTGAAATGCATGCCTATATTATTCTTATTGATATTTCTGACAAAGTCCAGAAAAGTCTCCCTGGGGCCGCTCCACAGTATAAAGATGTCATCTATGAAGCGGCCCCAGAAGAGCAAACTCAAAGTCCAACTACTCCCCTCCCCAAATATCATGGTATCCTCCCACCAGCCCAGGAACAAATTTGCATAGGTAGGCGCACAGGCACTACCCATGGCTGTGCCCCTGAGCTGGTGGTAGAATTTAGAGTTAAAAAGGAAGTAGTTATGTCGTAAGACAAAGTCTAAAAGCTCAAGAATAATGCCCCTTTCACACGAGCGGGAGACTCGCATGTCTCCCGCAACGCATCTACAGGGCTGGACTTGGCACTGACAGGGATCGCATATAATGCTCTGCGATCCCTGTCCGTGCCGAGTCCAGCCCTGTAGATGCGTTGCGGGAGACATGCGAGTCTCCTGCTCGTATGAAAGGGGCATAAGGGTGCTGTGGGCTGAGTATTGGATACTCCTTGATTTCAAATAATGACGTACCGCCTGTATTCCTGCCTCATGGGGGATGTTACTATATAAGGCCTCTACATCTATTGAGGCCATAATCGTTCCCTCCTCCAGAGTCAAACCCTCAATCTTAGTCAGTAAATCAGAGGTGTCCCTTATATATGAAGGAAGAGATACCACAAACTCCCTAAGTACCTTATCTATATATATACCCACGTTCTGACTTATTGAGTCAACCCCTGATACAATTGGGCGACCCTTTAAGGGTTCCAAGCCCTTATGGACTTCGGTAGGGCATAGAACGTGGGTATAGTAGGTCGTTCCTTATACATAAATTCAAACTCTTCCTTTGATATAAGTTGACTGTCCAAAGCCTTAATCAAGATCTCTTCCAGCTCCTTATTATACATGTAAGTAGGGTCACTCGGGAGTAGATTATAAGCCTCCCTATCCCTAAGTATTACATTACACATGTTTACATATCTCTGATGGTCCAGTATCACTAGGTTACCACCCTTATCGGATGGTTTGATGATTATCTCCGAATCCTTTTCTAGGGTTAACATGGCCCTGATTTCTGATTCATTCAGATTGGATGTCTTTCTCACACTGTGACTACCTATTTTCTCAAAATCCTTGGTTACCATTTTAAGGAAAATATCAATGTTACTCGATTCTTGTGGGGGTGGGGTTTTCTTACTTTTTGGTTTGAGATCAGTAAAAGGTCCTAGTCCCCTGACGCTTTCATTCTCATCCAGTAGGTCAGTAAGTAATTTAACGCCGGGTAAATCCTCAACCGGGATACCTAGGCGTATACTCTCACTTTCATCATTATTCTTAAAAAATTTTTTCCATTTCAGTTTTCGGCAAAACAGATGTAGATCTTTGACCCACTGGAAAGAATTATAGCGTGTTGTTGGGACAAAAGAAATGTCTTTAGATAGTATTTTTATTTCATCCTTGGACAAAATCCTACTTGATAAATTTATAATTTGTCCCTCATCTGACTTCCACTGCTCAGTTGTTTCTCCTAGCGAACCTGATCTCTTAACTGGTAAGGTATTCCTCCCCTCGTTTCTAAAAAACCCCCCCGAGGATGCTGATGATCCAGATGGTTGTGAGGATTCTTGATCTCATGGCCTTTCCTGTCTCTGTGGGCCCCATCTCCCTCTGCGGCTTCTACCCTGACCACCGCTAAATCTGCCTCTTACTCTCGGCCTACCTCCAGACGGTTTATCTCCTATTTTCTCCTTATCTGATGTCTCTATTTCTGAAGATGAGACCTCAGTATCAGAGTTAGGGGTCTTTTTTAAGTTTAGGTATGCCCTATTTTCTTTGAATTCTAATAGATCTCTTCTAAACTGTTTGTGTTTGCGATCCTTTAGGGATGTCTGAAACCTCTCAAACGATGTTTGGAGGTTTCTTTCACGTCTGGGGAAGTCCAGGTCCGATTTATATTTGAGTGTTCTTTCAATTGCTGTGTTCAATTCAGCTGTGGTTCGCTCTAGGATCTGTTTCTCTTCAGTCAATAAGAGTTTCATCAGATTAATGGAACTTTCCGTTAAGGTTTGTTCCCATTTAATCATCAATTCAGATGACTGTGAGCGTGCCGCAGGGGTTACTCTGACCCTCAGACCATTGGGGACTATTTTGGCTTTTATGTACCAGGGGCTTTAACAATAATGTTACCCCAGTAGCAAAGGGGCATTTTAGTGATGCCATGGGGTATATTCTACCTGATCCCCATGTATAGCCTCGCTCCACTGAAAACCAGAGGATGGTTCCTTTACGCCTTTCCAGAGTAGGGTCTCCTGGCCTCAGATGGTCAAGCACTTGGATGACCCAGTCCTCCACTGCTTTCTTATAGTCCCATAGGGTCTGGGCGTGGGCTGTCACTGATGCAGGCACGATGGGATTCTGCCGCATGGAAGGTGCTCTCCTCTTGGGCGGCGGAGTGGACGCTTCAGCCTCCTCCGTCACACCATTCAGCACCAATTATTTAGTCTAAGATAAAAGAGTAAAATTTTAATACTACTATGTTACACATTATATGATTTTGGGTGTTTAATTCTCTTTTTTATGCTTAGATTTAGCCAGGATAATTTGACAGGTTCTCAAAAATTCTTTAAGTGCAGACCCTAGAATAGTAGTAGAATAGTAGTATTCTAGGGCATCCAGTCTGTCAAACATGTGGTGGCTATTAAGTTTGGAATTGTTCCACAACATCATACATCTTTTTCAGACTTCAAAGCCGCTAAAGTATTGAGTACCCAGATTTATTCATCACCTAAGTTTTCATAATTGTTAATTGCTGGCATCACTCAACAAAACTCACTTGCCAGGCAATGGTCGAAGGAATGCACCACACTCGTCTTGTTGTATGATTTGCATTAACATCCAGTAGCCAGTGTTTGTGCACATTTTTTTTATCCTTCGTGTGCATTTTGTAGAAAGATAGTTGGAAAAATGCTCAATATGTAACACTTTCCAGATGCACTGTAAAATCAAACTGAGGAACAAGCAGCTAACATGTAATACATTTAGCATATTTAGAAAAAAAAAAGGAAATTGTAAAAACAGACCAACTGTTGAGTAGACTGACCAAACCGTAACCAACAGTAAGAGCGTTCACAGAATGCAGGACATAGCCTGAGAGGCAATATCATGGGTAGATATAAACTCTAAAAAATCAGAGACATAACATAGAATAACATAACATAACATAGAAAAGAGTAAGAAGAAACCTATAGAGACCAACATCACTTTAATATGTAGAAGAAAGTTTATTCAATATTTAGGGGTTAAGTCAGGTAAATATAATGAGGATTTACAGAAATGGAATTACATAGAGTCATATAAGAATTCAGGGGTGGATTGAGAACATAAAGGGGCCCTGGAAAAAAAAAACTACAAAAAAACTAATATTGTTCCTATGTTGTAGGCAGGTCCTGGGTAATACAGGTAGGCAGCAATATCAGCATCAGCAATATCATAGCACAAAATGCCATCGCATTAGAACCATATACCACAGTGCAGAACAATATATTGCCCTAAAAGCTGGCCCAATTCCCTTTGTGGTGGCCATCAATAGCTGCCATTTTCTATCCTCTTCCAGTTGTCTCTGATTAAGATATGGAGCAGGAGGCTTAGGCTACTTTCACACTAGTGGCAGCACGGATCCGGCACCTAAAGGGTGCCGACGGATCCGTACTGCCGCTGATACATGTGTGGAGCCGGAGCAGCGCTCCGGCCCCACACATGTTACCACACACATTCGAACAAGACATACAGACTTACAGACATACAGACATACACACATACATACTCACATACTCCAGGGATGCCGGCAGAACGTCTTCACGCGCCTCCTGCGCGCAGTGATGACGATTCCCCACAGCGCCCTCTGCTGGACGCAGTGGGGAAACGTCATAGCTGCGCACAGGAGGCGCGTGAAGACATGCTGCCGGCATCCCTGGAGTATGTGAGTATGTATGTGTGTATGTCTGTATGTATGTATGTCTGTATTTATGTCTGTATGTATGTATCTATCTCTGTAGCCGGATCCGAAATGACCCCCCATTGCAAATCAATGGAGGACAGATCCGGATTACTGGTGTGTCCACACCAAACGGATCCGTCCCCATTGACTTGCATTGGGGGTCATTCCGGATCCGTCTTGGTGCGGATGCCTGGACCAGAGAGCAAACCGCAGCATGCTGCGGTTTGTTCTCCGGTCTGAAGACGGAACGGAATGCTTTCAGGAGCATTCCGTTGTCTTCAGTTCAGTTTTGTCCCCATTGACAATGAATGGGGACAAAACTGAAGCGTTTTTTTCCGGTATTGAGCCCCTATGACGGAACTCAATACCGGAATTTAAAAACGCTAGTGTGAAAGTAGCCTTAGGAGGTGACATGTGAGCAACAGCAGCTGAATTCAGGAGGGCATGTGCGGCCCGGTACATGAATACCTGATTCTCACAGCATTAATTACCGCTGAGAAGTCTTTATGTACCTGGCCAGAGGAGGGCCTGGGTGGCCCTCTGGGCATCGGCCCACAGGGACATTTCCCTGTAAGGTCTATGGCCAATCCACCTCTGTAAGAATTTATAGTAGATTTCAGCAATTGGGATAAAAATATCTTTAAGGAGCAGAATTAATACTACACAGATAGTAGTTTTACCTATAATTCTGTATTTTTTTCATATGTTTACAGATATCTGGATTGGGGGCTATTGCCTTACAAGATGGCTAAGATTTCATTTAAAATCCTGAATTCGGTCTTCAAAAAGTCACAAAATAAGGCTTTTATGTCTTGAACAATTTTTTTTTTAACTTTTTGCATTTCTACACCACCAATGTACACCAGTTTAGAAAAGTAGAAGGGAAAGTGGGCAATGTTAATGAGTTTCACTCCAGATTTATGAATGGAACCTTTTTAAAAAGTCCCCCCAAAAGTTCCAAGGCCAGTCCAGTAGGGTTTGTCCTGAAAACAAGAGTCACATTTCTAGACAAAAGTCTTAGGTAGTGATGATCAAACCGGGTCCGGGTATTCATATACAGACCTCATATTGCTAACGAACCCCTAGCACCTTACATGGCTATAATGTATTACCTCTGATGAGGCTCATCCAAGATTGGGCTGGGTAACACAAGACTTCAGTAGTCTTGTGCACCCAGGTCCGGATTTGACTACTGAAGTCTCGCATTACCCAGTGCCATATTGAAAGAGCCTTATCAGAGGCAATACATTTTAAGCATGTGGAGAGCTAGGGATCTGGAGTTATGTAGATTAATAAACCAGGTTCATCAAAGCAGGATGAACCTGGTTCGGTCATCACTAGTGTTAAGGTTAAAGATGAGCCAAATTGAACAAACAACTTGTGCTGTTTGATAAATTTGATGCAAAGAACGGCAATACAGACTCAAGCCAAATTGACTTAAAGGGGTTGTCCGAGTTTTTTTTTGTTCTTTATATGTTTCTAACTTGTCAGGTATAACAACTTTCCCATATACTTTGTGTTTCTAAAGCTGCTGGTTTCTCAGAGTTGACTGAGGGTCACATGACCTGTGATGTCAGCTTATCTACCTGGTCTGTGATGTTTCGTGCACAAGCCTCAGAGATCAGATAACAGTCTGTACACGAGACGTCAGTGGCCACGCCCCCTTTCTTTGCCGGGCTGCTATCTGCTCTCTCCCTGGATTCCTTCAGATAAAACATTAACCCCTTCAGCCAGAACACACTGAAGGCTTTACAACAAATAGTAGCTGCAGCAGTGAGAAGACAAATGCTGGGCAAGGAGCTATATAAGAATTGTATTGTACAAGAACAGGTAGGGAGAATTTCCTGTGTGTATCAGCAGTGTCATTGTACAGCTGGGACTTGTAGTCCTACACATACAACATGCTGCTGAGTATTCTAGCAGATATTTCACTCAGCACTTGTATTCACTGCCTTTGCAGAGAAGGGTGGAGGGGGGAGTGGCTGAGATTGTTGTTATTGCATGTAAACAAAGGCCAGAAGAGAACCAGGGAAATGAGGAAATATAGATTTTTTTTGCCTAAAACTTGCTGAACTTAGTTATATATTGCTGCCCATCAGATTTACAGTGCTATATTTTTTTTTTCATAACTTGGACAACCCCTTTAAGATATTATCCCCATGAGCAATTCCCCCAATGAGTTTAAGTATGGGAAGAAGTGGATTTTCCATCCATAATTTTACTATGAAGCATCTCAATTAGATCAGTCGTATTGGGGTAGGTGTGAACAGGCTTAAAGGGAACCTGTCATCTCCAAAACACCCCCTGAACTAGAGTAAGCGTTGTATAGTGTAAGTGATGCTGAATCCGAATATGTAAGTCTTATTTTCATACTCGCTTCCATTCCGACGCTGTGCTCCCACAAACCAGCAGTAAAATGCATTGACAGGACTCTTCTTTGAGTCCTCTCCATTATGTGAGTGAGCACCGGAGTCCACTGAGTGCATTTTACTGCAGGTTTGTGGGAGCACAGCGTCAGAATGGAAGTGAATATGAAGATAAAACTTACATATTCGGATTCAGCATCACTTACACTATACAACGCTTACTCTAGCTCAGGGGGTGTTTCGGAGATGACAGGTTCCCTTTAAATGGTTAATGGGCTTCTTCATTCTAAAAGGGTACAGTGACATGCTCTGGTTTCCTGAAGCCATAACCTGAAGTGAATTTAAAAAAAAGAGTCATATCTGTCCTGTATACTTTCTCTCCTTTTATGATCCACTCCTGATTGTACCTTCCAAAAGTGTATCTGGTAACCTGACCGTGTGGACATACGCAAGTGGTTTTACTTACATCATGAATAGATTGAAGTGATCACAGTAGTGACTGATTCAATTTTTAATTACAAATTGCTTGACTGATTCAAGTTTGGCAGATTTGTTGCAGAAATTTCGGCAACTGTCCCACTGATCTAAATGCGGCTTAAAGAAATCCATAGGCTTGCTTGGGAAACAACAGCATTCAGATTCATGGAACTGATTTTTAGTAACAGAAATTTCTTCAGAATATCTGCGGTGTTTGAATTACTTATTGTATAACTTTATTCCCTCAGTAAATTAAATGATTATATACTTTCTCAGGTTGTGCAATTCCATTAGAACATTTGCAGTAAATGAGAGTAAAAAATATGAAAAAATGTAAGAATCAGCAAATATACCGTATTAAATGGCACATTATTTGGATCATTAAACTCTTTTTTTTTATTATTGTTAAAATACTATTCTTTATTTCATTACATTATATCCAGCCCATTAAATGCATTTTTCTTACATGTAAATGTGGTCATTTTTGCAATATAGCTCCGAATAAAACATGTTATACTGTCTAATCCTCTGGAAGATCTGGATTTAATGGAAGTCAATGAAAAATGTAATTGTCAGCAGAATAGTTTCAATAAGCTTATTATGCAGTTTCTCACTTACTTGCACTAGAACTGCTGTTAAACTGCTTTCAAACATTAAACTTGTCTGTATACTGTTTGGAGAATACATTTCACCCCTGAAGACATTGAAAACAGGATATGACAAAATGTTGGATTGAAAGCTCTGTTGATACTTGGGGATCTGGAATAAATCACATTTTTCTCTGGGAATCAGTTTGGGCTTTTTTAAAACTTACAAATTGAGTCTAATTCAATGTGTTAGATGGTAGTTTCTTTTTTGTACAGTATGCTACCAAAGAAGTTAGGGTATTATAATTTTACTAAAATAATAAAACATTTTTATTCATGTGATATTATTAAATTCAACTTATTAGTATTTTCATAAATCATATATGTCTCTAAAAATACCACGAACATAAATAATTGCATTCATTAGTAGATAAACATAATATTGAAATATGAACAGTTTTCAGGTCATTGACTTAATGGGTCTGGGTTGGGGATTACAGGATAGATCCCCTTAGGCTGAGTTCACATCTGCATTGTTGTCTCTGTTCTGCTCCATTAGAAGTGCAGAACAATGAAAATAACGGAAGTGCTGGATTTGGCACATAACTGACCTGAACTGAGTCAAACAGATCCTGTTAACTATAATGGAGTCCATTCTGTTTTCTTCAGGATCATACTATTTTAGTAGAGAAAAA
Organism: Rhinella marina; assembly: GCA_900303285.1. NCBI lineage: Eukaryota > Metazoa > Chordata > Amphibia > Anura > Bufonidae > Rhinella > Rhinella marina. The sequence goes on from ONZH01027359.1 coordinate 12,930, forward strand.
AAAAGTCCTGTATGCACTCTGAGCTGTTTTTGATGAAATCTTCATTGGAGGCCATGAACAGAACCTCCAATGCAGGTGTGAACAAGCCCTAAAAAGGGTTGTCCCATCTCAACATTTATGACACATAACTAAGATATGGCACACATGTCAGGTGCTGGTCCCACCTATGAAGGTAGCAGGGGTCCTATCTGATATCCTAGCTACGTATATGAAGAGGAGACATTCTCTTTAATGTGTCAGCTGGAAACTGCTGCCAAACTACTGATTTGTCAATTCAGTTGTGTCAGTGTAATGCAGTAGCTGCTATTGGGCAGCAGTTGTCTAGTCCAAGTGTCAGGTCACTCAGAGAGGTCCATCAGGACCCAGTTTATAAAATTATTTTAGGAGATTATCTCAAAAAGTTTAACCCTGTTAGGGTATATGAAAGTTATGGAATAAGGTCACCTAAGGCTTCTGGTTACATATTGTAGACAACAATTTCTTTAACTAGGTGGCATGGAATACAGGACAAAGGCAATTTACTGTTGTGAGAGGCTGCAGAGATCAGCTGATTGCTGTAGCACTTTGCACTTCAAAAAGTGCTATCTTAAAAGGGTTGTGCAAGCAGTATATTGATGACCTATACTAAGGATAGGTTGCTGGAGGTCTGACTTCTGGCCCACTTACTGATCAGCTGTTTGAAGAGGCTACAGCACTTGTGTGAGTTCTGTGGCCTCGTCACCGCATGCTATCTCACTTGTAGTGGCGGTGCAGTGAAATTACCCTTTACAACTGCTTGTCCCATTTAATTGAACGGGATGAGCAGTTGTAGCTACATTGCACTGCCACTGCAACTTAAATAGCGTTCAGTTAAACAGTGAAATGGGTTGTTCCATGAAAAACATTCTACAGTTTTCAAACCAGCTCCTGCATCTGATTACTTTTGTAATTGCATGTAATTAAAATGTAGCATAGCTACTGAGTTATTCAATACAATGTATCGTATAGCACCACCTGCTGTTTGTATTTTTTCTTATTTCTTTTTCCTTCTCTATGAGAAGGCCGCACATGCTGTTTCATCCTTCAACTGCCTCCTGAGCTGCGATACGGAGAGCTGAGACACGCCCCTTAGCTGCAGCAGAAAAGACACTCCCCTTGAGCTTTCAGGTTGATATAAATCTAGCAGAGCAATGAATGGGAGATCTCTGGCTTCATGTGAGGTACATGGCTTGTTCAAGCTTTATTACAAAGAGATTGTCATGTACTATATGTGTCTGATTTCTATTTTTTACATTAGTCATGGAATAACCCCTTGAAGAGTCTGCAGTGCTTGCACGAGCCCCACGGCCCCTTCAAACTGCTGATCCAGGGGGTGCTGGGAGTCAGACCTCTGCCCATCTGATATTGATGATCTATATTGAGAATCAGTCATCAAAATACTGCACAACCTCTCTAACCAACAGCAGACTGTAAAATAGTCTGTATATATGTCAGCAATACCATGAAGCAGTGCTGAGGGACAGAATCAAAAAAAGGAAAAAAAAATGTATCCATGACTTAAGACTCCTTAAATATATTATATGTCAAATCAATTCTCAGAGCAGAAAGATCCTATGTGACTTCACTTAACTTAGCTAATTGTCTGAACTGAGGTATAGCGAAAGCACCGAAAGTCAGGACGTGCTAAAGAGGAGCTAATTGATAACAAGTGGAATTTGAATAAGTAATTTACCTTCAGTGTGATGTTAATTAATTGGGAAACATATTACACATAATTAGGTTTTAAAATGCAGTTCTGAAACTAAAAACCAGATTTGGATCATAAAGGGAATTTTAGTATAAAGAGTCGATTCTACTCATCCTCTTCTGGGACTCTTCACCTGGATTTACCTACCTGGTCGAAACCTGGTTGTGTATTGTCAGTCTTATACTTTTGTATACTTACAAAATCTACAAATTGTAATAGTTTCCATATTGTAACGTATTTCCAAAACTCACTGGAAGTTGGCTGAAAATACAAAACTATGGCAGTGCCTTCTCTCTGTAGGCCAAACACACCCACTTGGTGGATCCATTTTCCTGTTCTTTGCCATCTCCCTAGTAACACTGTCCTAAAATTACCCATCCAAGATGACAAATAGATTTTCCAGTGAAATATTTCCCACGCCACCCGCACTTACATCCGTCCAAAGTTTTGTGAACACGTACTGTAGACAACTTTTGTTAAATCAAATTTGCTGCCTGATTAACAAAAAACCTTTATAGATTTTCAGCACTAAACTAGAAAATTGTATTTGCATTCATCTATGGAAAATATCAGTTTTGATATGGTGGCTTTCATCTTTAAGTTTAGGTTCAATAGGATATGCCATAAATGTCTTATCGGTGAAATTCCTACCTCTGGGACCCACTCCTGTGAATGGAGAGCAAGCCCTGCATTGGGGTCTCCGCCTATTTGACATCTATAAAAAGAAAATAAATATACCACTGCACACTCAGAGGTTTTTTTAGATGCAAATTTGTTTTATTTATCTTCTTTTATGAAGAAAAATAGTGAAAAAATGTGCCTTTAGGGCAATGGTGACTTGTGGAAACAGCAGACGTTTCGGTCACACCGGACCTTGGTCACTGAAAGTCACAGAGAGTAGAAGGCACGTGTGTGGAGGGATGCCCCGTGGACAGCGTGTGTGCGCTGCGGGGAAATGGCGTCTGTGCGCAATTGCTCTGAGAGCAACTGCGCACAGACGCCATTTCCCCGCAGCGCACACACGATGTCCACGGTGCATCCCTCCACACACGTGCCTTCTACTCTCTGTGACTTTCAGTGACCAAGGTCCGGAGTGACCGAAACGTCTGCTGTTTCCACAAGTCACCATTGCCCTAAAGGCACATTTTTCACTATTTTTCTTCATAAAAAAAGATAAATAAAACAAATTTGCATCTAAAAAAACCTCTGAGTGTGCAGTGGTATATTTATTTTCTTTACATATTGGGTCATACCCGTACCACTCTGCACCTCATACTGTCAACGAGTGCAACCCATTTACTTTACTTATATTTGACATCTATGGCATAACCTATGCCGTGAGTGTCCCAGATTGGATAGCCCTTTAAAATTAATAATAGTCATACCACCTTTTATAATTATTATTATTGCTGGTGTACAGGAAGACTAAGATAAACAAATTTATGTGGTCACCATACTAAAGCATTCATACAGCATCTCAAGATGATCATTATTTGGGCCCTATATGATGGTATTATTTCTACATTCTATGCTTCTCCTATGTTTTTAATAATACCTTTTATTCTGCTACTGTTGATAATCATGTAATATAGTGTCCATTTCACAGTTTAACCTTTTCCTTCACAGACCTGATGTTTTTTTATTATAATAGTGTGCAATTACGTTGTTTTCAACTTTTGCTGACCATGTGAAATATTCCTGTGGGCATTTAGGCTTCTTAAAGGGACTCTGCCTCCTCAGGCCAGCCCTATTAACTGCACTCACAGATGAACAGCAGGGACATAGCTATGGTGGAAGTAGGGGAAGCTGCTGATACGGGGCCTAAACTCAGAAGTGGCCCACCCAGGAGTCATTATATACAATGACATTACAAGACAGTATATATTTTTAGAAAATGGACAGAGCGGCTGCTGGGTCTACTCTGAGAAAGAGTAATGTTGACTATCCACAGGAGTGGGAGTTGCAATGAGGAGGGGGTTGCAAAGAAGTGGCTAGGGGAGCCCCATTCAAAAATTTGCTGTTGGACCCAGTCAATTTTAGTTACGCCACTGATGAACAGTGTAGATGCCTCTGACCACATCAGTAATTCTTATTAGGGATGAGCAAATCAACTTTGGCTGCTTCATCCGAAGTCGATTTGCATAAAACATCATGGTAATACTGTACGAAACGGGAGCTCCGCACAGTATTAGAATGTATTGGCTCCGATGAGCCGAAGTTATTACTTGGCAAAGTCTTGTGAGACTTCATGTAATAACTTTGTGAATTGATTATTACTGTAAAAAACCTTGATACCGAACTTGGGTTTGGTTCCAAGTTACCACACGGAACCAAACCCGAGTTCGGTATCAAGGTTTTTTACAGTAATAATTCATTCACAAAGTTATTACACAAAGTCGCGCAAGACTGTGAATTGATAACTTCGACTCATCAGAGCCAATACATTCTAATACTGTGCGGAGCTCCTGCTCCACACAGTGTAACCATGATGTTTTATGCGAATCAACTTCGGATGATGCAGCCAAAGTTGATTCGCCCATCCCTAATTCTTATCTGTATACTCCACTTCAGAGGTCTCCTGAATGTGTCCATATAGACCCCAGAAGAGGTCCTCTCTACGCATTGCACAGCACACAGGGAAAATCAGTGTAGGATGGTATAAAGATAATTATTACTGATGTGAAGTCAGCAGCATGTGTATTTAATGGTTAATAGGGCTGGTCTGATACATTCATGACATCTCTGATTGTAGCCAGCCTGTTTCTTCTTTTCTGATTAAAACTTTCCAGTTGCATTTTTCCATAATCTGGGAAAAGGGATCTGTCACCAGGAAATACAATTTTAACTTAGGGAATCTAACAGATGCTCATAAAGAAAGAAGCCAGGAGGTGCTCCTGTAGTGCATATCATCTTTTCCGTACTGTTAGTATATCTCTTCAGATAAATTCCCATTCAGATGTTATTTACAGCCAACTGAACTACAGTACTACACTCCCTGTGTCTTCATCCCACTGTGTGAGATTGAAGTCTCCTTTACTGTGCCATCTACTTCTTCTGATCCTCGGCTGTAATATCTTCTTAGTTCTCCCTGCTACTGATATCGTCCTTCTTAGTCACTGAGGTCAAGACTAATGAGGCAGAATAGATCATTAAGATATATTACAAACAGGCATACATTTTGTAGCTATTGAACTCAACTTGACTAAAGTGCTTTAAGCACTTCATATCAAGAGAAAAATGCAGAAATATTTTTTTAACAATTTAGTAAATGGTAATGGAATGGAAATATGTGTTTATGCTCTTTTCCTATACCTTAACACTGACAATGTCTGCACAGGTAAGTAGAAGATAAGTACTATGGCATAAATATATCAATGTCACTGCACCTGGACAGTGTCTTCATATTTATGGCACATGCTCCACAATTTTGTTCAGTTTTTGGCATGCTTTTTTTTTATAACATTTGCACCAACTTTTTATCTAGCCTATTTTGCACATTGTGGTGTAAAATCTGGATAGCATAAAACTATAAATGGTGCACTTTAAAGCATCTTTTCCCTCACCATTTTCTGAAACAACATCACAGATATACACTCACCGGCCACTTTATTAGGTACACCTGTCCAACTGCTCGTTAACACTTCATTTCTAATCAGCCAATCACATGGCGGCAACTCAGTGCATTTAGGCATGTAGACATGGTCAAGACAATCTCCTGCAGTTCAAACCGAGCATCAGTATGGGGAAGAAAGGTGATTTGAGTGCCTTTGAACGTGGCATGGTTGTTGGTGCCAGAAGGGCTGGTCTGAGTATTTCAGAAACTGCTGATCTACTGGGATTTTCACGCACAACCATCTCTAGGGTTTACAGAGAATGGTCCGAAAAAGAAAAAACATCCAGTGAGCGGCAGTTCTGTGGGCGGAAATGCCTTGTTGATGCCAGAGGTCAGAGGAGAATGGGCAGACTGGTTCGAGCTGATAGAAAGGCAACAGTGACTCAAATTGCCACCCGTTACAACCAAGGTAGGCAGAAGAGCATCTCTGAACGCACAGTACGTCGAACTTTGAGGCAGATGGGCTACAGCAGCAGAAGACCACACCGGGTGCCACTCCTTTCAGCTAAGAACAGGAAACTGAGGCTACAATTTGCACAAGCTCATCGAAATTGGACAGTAGAAGATTGGAAAAACGTTGCCTGGTCTGATGAGTCTCGATTTCTGCTGCGACATTCGGATGGTAGGGTCAGAATTTGGCGTCAACAACATGAAAGCATGGATCCATCCTGCCTTGTATCAATGGTTCAAGCTGGTGGTGGTGGTGTCATGGTGTGGGGAATATTTTCTTGGCACTCTTTGGGCCCCTTGGTACCAATTGAGCATCGTTGCAACGCCACAGCCTACCTGAGTATTGTTGCTGACCATGTCCATCCCTTTATGACCACAATGTACCCAACATCTGATGGCTACTTTCAGCAGGATAATGCGCCATGTCATAAAGCTGGAATCATCTCAGACTGGTTTCTTGAACATGACAATGAGTTCACTGTACTCAAATGGCCTCCACAGTCACCAGATCTCAATCCAATAGAGCATCTTTGGGATGTGGTGGAACGGGAGATTCGCATCATGGATGTGCAGCCGACAAATCTGCGGCAACTGTGTGATGCCATCATGTCAATATGGACCAAAATCTCTGAGGAATGCTTCCAGCACCTTGTTGAATCTATGCCACGAAGAATTGAGGCAGTTCTGAAGGCAAAAGGGGGTCCAACCCGTTACTAGCATGGTTTACCTAATAAAGTGGCCGGTGAGTGTATACACGTGTAACAATCCAAATGTATACTGGTCATAAATTTGACAGTAAACAAAAATGGTGTAGAAACAACATTCTGGTACACAATAAACCTGTTTTTATATATCCACCCTATTTTCAAAATTCCGACTGTTGCGATGCGGAGATAACATTTTAAAATGGAATCAAGCACATCGTCCAATATAAAAAATACTTATTTATTGATCACTTAGAATCCAAAATGAATCATTGTTTTTTATTGTTTGTGGGTTAATAAGCATTATGTCATATTTGCTGGATATTTAAAGATGTTCTTTTCGTTTTCATATAACAAAGAGATAAATTGGGTTCTTTTGAATATGCTAATGAAATTGGATTTGGGGGGAGTGTTCCCTCTTTCTGATCTATTGAATCTGCTAGAGATGAGCGAATCTATTAGCCGCTTCGTAGATTTGTATCAAATCTTACAAATTTTCTACTCCGAAGCGAATCCGGATTTCTTCGGATTCACTTCATATTATTCGTAAATTTTTGTAAAATTTTTACCGCTGATGATACGTATGATACGTACACTACGTATGAAATGTACGCATTCGTTGTGAAGCTGGAAAGCCGGGTCAGATCGGGAGACCTTGGGGGCCATTCAACTGGCCCACGACCACCAATCCACTTTCCAGAAAACTGTTCATCTAGGAATGTTCGGACCTGACACCCATAATGTGGTGGTGCACCATCTTGCTGGAAAAACTCAGGGAACGTGCCAGCTTCAGTGCATAAAGAGGGAAACACATCATCATGTAGCAGTTGAATGGCCCCCAAGGTCTCCCGATCTGACCCCCTTAGACTTTTATCTTTGGGGTCATCTGAAGGCAATTGTCTATGCTGTGAAGATACGAGATGTGCAGCACCTGAAACTATGGATACTGGAAGCCTGTGCTAGCATTTCTTCTGCGGTGTTGCTATCAGTGTGTGAAGAGTGGGAGAAGAGGGTTGCATTGACAATCCAACAAAATGGGCAGCACTTTGAACACATTTTATAAGTGGTCAGAAACTTGTAAATAACTCATGAAAGAATACAGTTACATTAAAACCAAGCACACCATTGTTTTTCTTGTGAAATTCTCAATACGTTTGATGTGTCACATGACCCTCTTCCCATTGAAAAAACTAAAGTTGGATCCAAAATGGCCTACTTCAAAATGGCCGCCATGGTCACCACCCATCTTCAAAAGTTTTCCCCCTCCCATATACTAATGTGCCACAAACAGGAAGTTAATATCACCAACTATTCCCATTTTATTTAGGTGTATCCATATAAATGGCCCACCCTGTATAATTACTAGATTCGAGTGAATTGATTGTAATTTAATTGAATTCAACCCTAATTTTCTAAAAAATTTGGTCTAATCCAAATCTGAATTTTTGGCGATTTGATTTCTCAAAATGGCATCAAGCATTTTCAGCTCAGGAGACAGGAAAGTTGAAGAAGGAGGATCACATGAACCCAGGTGGTGTGGGCATAAACATTCGCAGTCATTTGCCACTAAATGTAAACATTTTTTGGACCATTTACGAAAAGAACTCTACAGTGCAGTTTTTTAAGAGGCTGTTTGTTACCACCAGCAGCTGTGCGTTTACCCATAGTCATATATGTCACTGCCAGATTAAGATTACAAATGTTGGTTTGGCATTAAAGACCATGAAAAGAGTTGCATACAGTCCTAGGAGGCTCCAGAATGTTATCTGCAACTTTTCAGGTAAATACGGTAGGAGCACTTTTGATTTGGGTCGTTTTTATTCAGACCCGAAGGAAATCGCTTGACTTATGCGCCCAAATAGAATAAAAACAAACTTTAAGAAATTAGCTCATCACTAATCATTACTTCAGAAATTCCATAATACCATGACAATAATTGGTTTATAGTTAAGGTCACTAGGTGCAAAAACGAAAATGTTTTTAATATTTGTAGAAATATAAGAAGTGAAATATACAATATATACATGCAACTATAGTAAAAATTGGTACAATACAAATTACTATTTAAGCTTCAAAGCCATGTGAAAAAGTGAGTAATGTTAAACTATATTAAGCAGAAAATAACCCAAGCATTAAAGTGTTTGTGTAGCATATAATTACTGAGGTAGCAGAGCATAGAAATTAAAAAATAAAAGTGGATGATTTGACAAGTCCTAACTAGGCCCTGTAATTAATCGCTTGCCTGGCTTTTTATACTTCAAATGAAATCCACAGTTAGTTGACAGAAATATATGGCTATTAATTATGAGCATACATCTTTTAAATATGACATATGACATACTTTTAAGCAGGCATCTTGAGAACATTGAGGCAGATGGCAAGGATCATATCAACACAGATAAAGTTCGAGAAATGTTCAGAAATGATTCTTTAGCTTGCTGCTTTTCACCAAAACAGTATGATCTACAAATAAAATATTTTTTTTTTCTTGGGTGATCTCTGGATAAGAAAATCAATTCTAAAATATTCAGATTCTTTACACATTTCACAAAAAATTAATCTGCTAAAAGAATCCAAAGTTATGCAATTTTCTTTGGATGACTAGTGTAAAACCACGGCCAGCACTATTTTACTATGAAAATTGGTGGGAAAACCTTAAGGGAGACAGAAGATGGAGGAAGTATGGTGTGGGCTTGCCCTGATTGGCTCAGAGGCTAAAGGACAGGCTGATCAATGATTTGGGGGACAGTAGGCAGGTAGGTCCTTATGCGGCGACAGAACAATCTCCATGTCTTCAGCTTGTCACCTGGAAGGGTGTGGCAGTGGCAGTGTCTAACAAAATTTTATTACAGACACAAGCCATTAATGTAGTGTGATAGGGATACTATATAAGTAGAGAATAAGAAGATATACAATACAGACCAAAAGTTTGGACACACCTTCTCATTTAAAGAGTTTTCTGTATTTTCATGACTATGAAAATTGTAGATTCACACTGAAGGCATCAAAACTATGAATTAACACATGTGGAATTATATACTTAAAGGGAACCTGTCATCACCGAAACACCCCCTGAACTAGAGTAAGTGTTGTATAGTGTAAGTGATGCTGAATCCGAATATGTAAGTTTTATCTTCATACTCGCTTCCATTCTGACTCTGTGCTCTGACAAACCAGCAGTAAAATGCACTCACTGGACTCCAGTGCTCACTCACATAATGGAGAGGACTCAAAGAAGAGTCCAGTGAGTGCATTTTACTGCAAGTTTGTGGTAGCACAGCGTCGGCCGACGCTGTGCTACCACAAACTTGCAGTAAAATGCACTCACTGGACTCTTCTTTGAGTCCTCTCCATTATGTGAGTGAGCACTGGAGTCCAGTGAGTGCATTTTACTGCTGGTTTGTCAGAGCACAGAGTCAGAATGGAAGTGAGTATGAAGATAAAACTTACATATTCGGATTCAGCATCACTTACACTATACAACGCTTACTCTAGTTCAGGGGGTGTTTCGGAGATGACAAGTTCCCTTTAACAAAAAAGTGTGAAACAACTGTAAATATGTCTTATATTCTAGGTTCTTCAAAGTAGCCACCTTTTGCTTTGATTACTGCTTTTCACACTCTTGGCATTCTCTTGATGAGCTTCAAGAGGTAGTCACTAGAGCTTGGTGCTCGTTCGAGCATTAGGGTATTCGTACATGCTCGATACTCGGACGAGCATCTCGTGATACCTACAAGTCGATAGCAGGGATTGGCTGGCCAGATCAGATGACCTGGGAATATAAGAATCTGGTCCCGCGCTGCTCGTCTCAGACGCCGCCTGGATGAGATTAGGGATAGAGCTGCTGTCTGTCAGGGAGAGTGTTAGGGCCTCAATTTAGATTTTGGTTAGGCAGGAATCATCCTAAAAGAACCCAACAGCCCTTCTAAGGGCTACAAGCACCTTTTATTTTGGTCTCCTACTGGCTGCTGGCTGGGACTTGTAGTGCAGCTACAGCCATCTTGGCTGCACACTGTGCACAGCGACTGGTGGCAGAAAGGGGACAGCACGTGGTCCATACAGACCCCAAAGAAATTGCCCAAAGTCCTCTTAGTACTCATTTTTGCTGCTGCTGTACCTTGGCTTGCTGGGATCTGTAGTGCAGTCTAGGGAATACGTTTTTTCTCTCAGTTATATATACTCCAGTGCAGTGAACAATTCTGTAGTGTGCTGTACAGTAGCCGCAGTCTAAAGAGTACGTTTTTTACTCTCAGTTATATATACTACAGAGCAGTGAACAATTCTGTAGTGTGCTGTATAGTAGCCACATTCTAAACAGTACATTTTTTCTCTCAGTTATATATACTACAGTGCAGTGAACGATTCTGTAGTGTGCTGTACAGTAGCCACATTCTAAACAGTATGTTTTTTTCTCTCAGTTATATATACTCCAGTGCAGTGAACAATTCTGTAGTGTGCTGTACATTAGCCGCAGTCTAACGACTACGTTCTCTCAGTTATATATACTACAGTGCAGTGAAAAATTCTGTCCTGTGCGGTACAGTAGCCGCAGTCTAAAGACTATGTTTTTTCTCTCAGTTATATATACTACAGTGCAGTGAACAATTCTGTAGTGTGCTGTACATTAGCCGCAGTCTAAAGAGTATGTTTTTTCTCTCAGTTATATATACTACAGTGCAGTGGAAAATTATGTCGTGTGCGGTACAGTAGCCGCAGTCTAACGACTACGTTCTTTCTCTCAGTTATGTATACTATAGTGCAGTGAAAAATTCTGTCCTGTGCGGTACAGTAGCCGCAGTCTAAAAACTATGTTTTTTCTCTCAGTTATATATACTACAGTGCAGTGAACAATTCTGTAGTGTGCTGTACAGTAGCCACAGTCTAAAGAGTAAGTTTTTTCTCTCAGTTATATATACTACAGTCCAGTGAACAATTATGTAGTGTGTGGCACAGTATCCGCAGTCTAAAGAGTACATTTTTTCTCTCAGTTTTATATACTACAGTCCAGTGAACAATTATGTGGTGTGCGGCACAGTAGCCACAGTCTAGTGGTGACACCAACAAGTGACCAAGTTAGTTGAGGTAGCAGGTGAGCCACCCAAACATGTAGCCTGACACAGCATGGCGGTGAACCCAGAGTGACCAAGTTAGACTGAGGTAGCAGGTGAAGCATATAAAATTTTACCCTGATACAGCATGGCGGTGACACCCCCAATTGACCAAGTTACTTGAGGTAGCCGGTGAACCACCCAAAAATATACTCTGACACAGCATGGCAGTGACAACAGAGTGACCAAGTTAGAATGAAGTAGCAGGTGAAGCACATAAAATTATACCATGACAAAGCATGGTGGTGACACCCCCAATTGACCAAGTTACTTGAGGTAGCCGTGAACCACCCAAAAATTTACCCTGACACAGCATGGTGGTGACAACAGAGTGACCAAGTTAGACTGAGGTAGCAGGTGAACAACCCAAAAATTTACCCTGACACAGCATGGCGGTGACGCCACCAATGCCTTGGTCAGACTGAGATTTCAGTCAAATGGCTGTAGCTGAGCCTCCCAAAAATTTGTTTGGAGTGTCTGAAGTTGAGCCTCCAGAAAAATTGTTTTTGAGTGTCTGTAGTTGACGCTCCTGAAAAATTGTTTTGGAGTGTCTGTAGTTGATGCTCCTAAAAAAATTATTGGAGAGAGGGCCTGTAGGCAGGGGCGGTCTTGGCATTTCTGGGGCCCTAAGCGAAGTTATGTCCGGGCCCCCCCAATGACACGTCACGCCCCTGATGACACGCCCCCTCAATGACACGCCCCCCCCACACATCAAAGACTTTTTTAACAATAAAATACTGTCAAACAATTAACAATTAACTCACTGTTAAACAATGAAAGAATGTGTTTTTTCCACAAGGTTGCCCACAGCCTATGGCGGGTCCCAGACTCCCGGCTCTCTATTTACTGTGCTGGGACACGTGCTGGGACTAGAGATGAGCGAGCATGCACAGCCGAGCATGCTCGGGTGGAATTTGCGTGCGCTTTTTCAAATCTGCACGCTAATTCATACGCATATTTTAGTATGTACACTAATTCGTACGCATTTTATAAATTAGTACGCATTAGCCAAGCATGCTCGCTCATCTCTAGCTGGGATGGGACACTGACGCGCAGCCGCAGAGTTTGTGTTCTGATGTGCGGACCGGCCTCTCTGCGGCTGCTCGAGCTTCCTGCTACACTTCCGGAATTGAGAGTGAGCGGGTGCGGTGCGCGCAGCCGCAGTGAGGCCGGTCTGTGGCGGACAAATGCAGTAAGTGACAGCTGGTGGGTGGTCTTGGGCACCGGCACAAGAGCGGAGCGCGGGGGCACCCTTGGACGTTGAGGGCCCTACGCAAATGCATAGGATGCGTGGTGCCCAAGACCTCCCCTGCCTGTAGGTGGCCCTCCGTAAACATTGTTTGTAAAGAGCGCCAGTTAGCACTAAAAAAAATTGCCTGTTGGCTCAGCGTTTGTGTGCGAAGAGAAGGAGGAGGAGGAGAGGAGAGGATACATAAAGAATCTTCATGTTGAGCTGCTTTCCCCCGGTGGAGATTTGAATTCCGGTGAAATCCAGGCTTTATTCATTTTAATAAAAGTCAGCCTGTCAGCGCTGTCAGTTGACAGGCGTGTACGCTTATCAGTGATGATGCCACCAGCTGCACTGAAGACCCACTCTGACAAACACGCTAGCGGCAGGGCAGGCCAGCACCTCCAAGGCGTACAGCGCCAGTTCGGGCCACGTGTCCAGCTTTGCAACCCAGTAGTTGTATAGAGCAGAGTGATCACGCAGGATCAGGAGTTGGTATGGTCAGCTAGGCACTACCTCACCATCTTTCTGAACAGCTCCCCCCCTACTCTGGCATAGACTGGGGACGGGTGACATAGTCTTGCTGGGGTGACATAAAACTAGCAAGGGTCTTGGAGAGTGTTTACCTGCCAGTGCTTGACAAGCTGCCTGCTCGCCTCCTCTCCCCCACTAGTTGGCCCACAGTACTACATCCTCTGCCGCTAGTGGTGTCAGATGGGAAGGATAGTTTCAGCTTGTGCACCAGGGCCTGTTGATATTGATTCACTCTCATACTCCTTTCCTCTATACAAGTGAGAGTGGAAAAGTTCTGCTTGTACCGGGGGTCCAGGAGGGTGAACACCCAGTAATTGGTGGTTGGCAAAAATGCTTCTAACGCGAGGGTCACGGGAAAGGCAGCCCAACAC
>ONZH01027360.1:0-47557 GCA_900303285.1 Rhinella marina
GCGGGAACAGCTTCGGCCCTGCTGGCTGTGGCCTCACTTCTCTGTCTGGACTGTCCTCTGCCTGTGGACATCCCTCTGCCTGTGGACATCCTCTGCCTGTGGACATCCCTCTGCCTCTGGACATCCCTCTGCCTCTTGCTGCCTTTTTCGGTGCTGCGCAGACCACCACCTATCCACTGCTTTCCCCGCTGGACATCACCCCTGGCCAAGTGGGGTCGGTCATTTCGTCATCCACCACCTCCTCTTCCACTTCCTCACTCTGCTCCTCCTCCTGCCCACTGGACATTCCAACAGCCTCCCTTGATGGCAACTGCGTCTCATCATCATCATCGCTCATGATAACAGATGCTGGTTCAGGGTCCACATCAGCAGGAGATGGCGAATACTCAAGTGTTTGGGCATCACTACAAACAAATTCCTCTGGTAGCTCCTGGGATTCTTCCGGCACATCTGAAAAAGGACCCGAAAAGAGCTCCTGGGAGGGGTCAATGGTGGGATGACTCTGTTGGCCAGGTGTGGAGGAAGGAGGGTCAGAGTGAGACTGTGTGGATGACTGGCTGGTGGACAACTGTGTGGAAGTGCTATCGGCTATCCATTGCACCACCTGTTCAACCTGCTCAGGCCTCACCAGCGGTGTAACCCGCCCCCTGCTTAACTGTCCCATAAAGGCAGGGATTCTGGATGAGTGAGATCCTGGCTGACCCTCACCAGCACGCATTGTATCCCCACTGGCTTCAACAAGGACCCCAACAGCATTTCCGCGCCCCCGTCCTCGTCCACGTCCGATTCCGCTAGCCCCCCTCCGCATTTTATTTTTTTTTGGTTACAATATTTTGCCTTCACAGCCGTGTACTAACAGTTCAGACGGTGTGTATTAACACCACGTATATAAAATTATTTTGCAAGAGAACGCACAGTACAGGTGCCAAAGAAAAGGCCTATTTTTTTTATATTTCTAGGTACACAGCCGTGTACTAACAGTTCAGACGGTGTGTATTAACACCACGTATATAAAATTATTTTGCAAGAGAACGCACAGTACAGGTGCCAATGAAAAGGCCTATTTTTTTTATATTTCTAGGTACACAGCCGTGTACTAACAGTTCAGACGGTGTGCATTAACACCACGTATATAAAATTATTTTGCAAGAGAACGCACAGTACAGGTGCCAATGAAAAGGCCTATTTTTTTTATATTTCTAGGTACACAGCCGTGTACTAACAGTTCAGACGGTGTGTATTAACACCACGTATATAAAATTATTTTGCAAGAGAACGCACAGTACAGGTGCCAATGAAAAGGCCTATTTTTTTATATTTCTAGGTACACAGCCGTGTACTAACAGTTCAGACGGTGTGTATTAACACCACGTATATAAAATTATTTTGCAAGAGAACGCACAGTACAGGTGCCAATGAAAAGGCCTATTTTTTTTATATTTCTAGGTACACAGCCGTGTACTAACAGTTCAGACGGTGTGTATTAACACCACGTATATAAAATTATTTTGCAAGAGAAAGCACAGTACAGGTGCCAATGAAAAGGCCTATTTTTTTATATTTCTAGGTACACAGCCGTGTACTAACAGTTCAGACGGTGTGTATTAACACCACGTATATAAAATTATTTTGCAAGAGAACGCACAGTACAGGTGCCAAAGAAAAGGCCTATTTTTTTATATTTCTAGGTACACAGCCGTGTACTAACAGTTCAGACGGTGTGTATTAACACCACGTATATAAAATTGTTTTGCAAGAGAAAGCACAGTACAGGTGCCAAAGAAAAGGCCTATTTTTTTTATATTTCTAGGTACACAGCCGTGTACTAACAGTTCAGACAGTGTGTATTAACACCACATATATAAAATTATTTTGCAAGAGAACGCACAGTACAGGTGCCAAAGAAAAGGCCTATTTTTTTTATATTTCTAGGTACACAGCCATGTACTAACAGTTCAGACGGTGTGTATTAACACCACATATATAAAATTATTTTGCAAGAGAACGCACAGTACAGGTGCCAAATAAAAGGCCTATTTTTTTAATATTTCTAGGTACACAGCCGTGTACTAACAGTTCAGACGGTGTGTATTAACACCACGTATATAAAATTATTTTGCAAGAGAACGCACAGTACAGGTGCCAATGAAAAGGCCTATTTTTTTTATATTTCTAGGTACACAGCCATGTACTAACAGTTCAGACGGTGTGTATTAACACCACGTATATAAAATTATTTTGCAAGAGAATGCACAGTACAGGTGCCAATGAAAAGGCCTATTTTTTTATATTTCTAGGTACACAGCCATGTACTAACAGTTCAGACGGTGTGTATTAACACCACGTATATAAAATTATTTTGCAAGAGAACGCACAGTTCAGGTTCCAAAGAAAAGGCCTATTTTTTTTATATTTCTAGGTACACAGCCGTGTACTAACAGTTCAGACGGTGTGTATTAACACCACGTATATAAAATTATTTTGCAAGAGAACGCACAGTACAGGTGCCAATGAAAAGGCCTATTTTTTTTATATTTCTAGGTACACAGCCGTGTTCTAACAGTTCAGACGGTGTGTATTAACACCACGTATATAAAATTATTTTGCAAGAGAACGCACAGTACAGGTGCCAATGAAAAGGCCTATTTTTTTTATATTTCTAGGTACACAGCCGTGTTCTAACAGTTCAGACGGTGTGTATTAACACCACGTATATAAAATTATTTTTCAAGAGAACGCACAGTACAGGTGCCAATGAATAGGCCTATTTTTTAATATTTCTAGGTACATAGCCGTGTACTAACAGTTCAGACGGTGTGTATTAACACCACGTATATAAAATTATTTTGCAAGAGAACGCACAGTACAGGTGCCAATGAAAAGGCCTATTTTTTAATATTTCTAGGTACACAGCCGTGTACTAACAGTTCAGACAGTGTGTATTAACACCACGTATATAAAATTATTTTGCAAGAGAACGCACAGTACAGGTGCCAATGAAAAGGCCTATTTTTTTATATTTCTAGGTACACAGCCGTGTACTAACAGTTCAGACGGTGTGTATTAACACCACGTATATAAAATTATTTTGCAAGAGAACGCACAGTACAGGTGCCAAAGAAAAGGCCTATTTTTTTAATATTTCTAGGTACACAGCCGTGTACTAACAGTTCAGACGGTGTGTATTAACACCACGTATATAAAATTATTTTGCAAGAGAACGCACAGTACAGGTGCCAAAGAAAAGGCCTATTTTTTTATATTTCTAGGTACACAGCCGTGTACTAACAGTTCAGACGGTGTGTATTAACACCACGTATATAAAATTATTTTGCAAGAGAACGCACAGTACAGGTGCCAAACAAAAGGCCTATTTTTTTTATATTTCTAGGTACACAGCCGTGTACTAACAGTTCAGACGGTGTGTATTAACACCACATATATAAAATTATTTTGCAAGAGAACGCACAGTACAGGTGCCAAAGAAAAGGCCTATTTTTTTAATATTTCTAGGTACACAGCCGTGTACTAACAGTTCAGACGGTGTGTATTAACACCACGTATATAAAATTATTTTGCAAGAGAACGCACAGTACAGGTGCCAATGAAAAGGCCTATTTTTTTTATATTTCTAGGTACACAGCCGTGTACTAACAGTTCAGACGGTGTGTATTAACACCACGTATATAAAATTATTTTGCAAGAGAACGCACAGTACAGGTGCCAAAGAAAAGGCCTATTTTTTTAATATTTCTAGGTACACAGCCGTGTACTAACAGGTCAGACGGTGTGTATTAACACCACGTATATAAAATTATTTTGCAAGAGAACGCACAGTACAGGTGCCAATGAAAAGGCCTATTTTTTTTATATTTCTAGGTACACAGCCGTATACTAACAGTTCAGACGGTGTGTATTAACACCACGTATATACAATTATTTTGCAAGAGAACGCACAGTACAGGTGCCAATGAAAAGGCCTATTTTTTTTATATTTCTAGGTACACAGCCGTGTACTAACAGGTCAGACGGTGGGTATTTACACCTGGTATACTAAAAGGGTATTGCAGGCACACAGAACCCAGAACACTAGAGCCAAATAAACTGTATTTAAAAAAAAAAAAAGTACACAGCCGTATACTGCCAGATCAGATGGTGCATATACACACTAGGTATATAACAGGGTTTTGCAGCCAAAAAGAACGGAGAACAGTAGTGCCAAATATAGTTTGGTATGTAGCAGAGCACCTAATACACCACTAATGCCTCTCTCTGTCCCTACTCCAGCAGCTATCCCTGAATACGGCAGCCGTTCTCTGCAGAGTGTATATTGTAGTAAAGCTATCACTGTACTGCACTATAGTAGCCCTGATAAGGGCTTTTAATCACGCTCCTGCCTGTCCAACAGCTAAAACCTATCTCTCCCTTCTCCAGCCTCTGTCCCTGACTAAGTTCACGCAGCATATGCGAACGAGCAGGAAGAGCTGAGTTTTTATGATTCGAGGTCACATGGTTTTCCAGCCAATGCATGTAGACGCCGTTTTCGCGCTGCCAGCATGCTCCGCGGGCCTGTCATACCCCCCCTGCATGGTGATTGGTGGAAAAAGAGCGCCAGGGAAGGTGGGAGGGGAAACGAATTCTAAGTGCGCCATCGCCGTTATACTCGATTGAAATCGAGTATGCCGAATAGCGTAGTATTCGATCGAATACCGGCTCGATCGAACACTACTCGCTCATCTCTATTAGACAACAATTAAACATTATGTATATGAAACAAAACAATATTTTAACAGTATCTGTTACTGCACTGCTAGCCAAGGATTCCTTGTTACAAATGGAAATATATTTCTGGAATAACACAATGGTTGTGGTGAGTACTTAAAAGTATCTTCACATGGTTCTCTTGATTTCTCTTTGCAAACTTGAATATACTTGTGAGAGACACTGTAGATTGGGCTTCTAAGGTCATGTTTATTTTTTTATTAATAATATCAGAAAATGAAATGCAGTAAAAATATACTATTTCTGTTTCTAAAATGTTGAAAAAAAGTAATATATTATACTGAAATCTGAGCATGTATGAAGATTAACTGTGACTCTGATTTCTCTTCACTGATCAGCATAGAATTCTCCAAATTATTAAGAGGCTCTTACAGAAATGTGCAGGATCTTGAAACATACAAGAATAACATCAAGTAGTCAAGGCCATTTACAATGGGAAAACACTTTGAATCCAGAATTCTCCTTTTCTTCATAATAAATTAACTTTGCTTCCAGGTTTCATGCTTCAGATGTGCTCAACAATCTGAATGTTTGGATTTGCTATTTTCTCAGCGGGTAGTAGAAGTTATAGAAGTAAATGATTTTCTTAATTATGGCTACACACGATGATTGTTTTCAGAATGAGTATTACATTTTTACATCAGATGCATGTTTCCATTAATAAATTAGTGTGAACACATAGTGGTTTGGTATGGAATGCATTTGCAGCTGTAAAATGGATTTTTGAAAAGTTTTGCTGGGTTCAAGAAATATTATGGAATTAGGTGTTTGCAAGGTTTGTTAGAAATAGAAATACTCTTTTATTTTAACCCATCCTTAAAGCCTATGGCCACTGTTGGGCACATTTTTAAAAAATATTTATTATTTCATTCTACTTAGTTTGTCTAAAAATCTTTTTTTTTTTTAAATTGGTCTTTATGAATCCCTTCCAGCAAAAGCCAGTTTGGACCAAATGTCGAAGCCTCATTTAGCAAATCTGACATGTGTCACTTTATCTGGTAATAACCAAGCAAGGTACCGTAAGTACAGATGAGCGAATCATCCAAAATTCTCTTCGCCGAATGTTTGTCGAATTTTTTAAAAGATTCATACCTAATACAAAGCTATTCGGTCGAAGCTGCGTACAAATCATTCGTTATTCTGTTGTGTTCCGGTGAACATTCGCGCACTAATAATGAACATACAGTTGTACGCTACTTATGTGAACACGTACGCATGAGCATACAAATTGCATACGGATTATCAGCATACTATTGTCTAGCGATTGCGTAATACGCAGGCACGCACGACGCTAGGCCGCGGCGTGCACTCCTTAGAGGCAGAGCGAAATTTTACAAATGGCATCCAGGCGTTCTTCAACATTTAGCTCTAGAGAGCTGAAATACATGATCCGGCTGATGGACCGGCAAGATTACAATGGCACACACCGACACCCGAACCAGCAGAAGAAGGAGATTAATATTACTAGCCCTGCACTTGCCCTGCAGTGGCCCTGATATGTGTATTATGGATGCCCAGATCAACACCACAATTTCGAGAAAACAGTTCTCTGCCTTTCACAGCTTCACAGTGCTTCTGCTCGTCTCAGCAGTCGCAGCACAACTGATGTCACTGGCTTACCGAGCCTATGGGCCAATCAGAGCAAGTCCTTCCCACTAGGTCAGGTGACCGCTTTCTTCCCGGGCTTTTTGCCACCTATTTTCCGCATGAATAACGAACTTACAGTAAAAGTTCGCTAATTAACTGAATTCGTACGCAGCAGCGTATAAATGAAGTTATACGTAGCATTAGCGTACAATTCATTGGACAAGTACGTAGCGTATGCGTACAAAGGTTTAAGAACATTTAAAATTTGAACGGAGCGAATCAGAAAAAATCTGGATTCACTTCGGAGTAGAAAATTTGTAAGATTCGATACGAATATACAAAGCGGCGAATAGATTCGCTCATCTCTAAAGGTAAGTATAGTACTGTTTACCATAATGGCCATGCGAGTGCCAGTGATGTTGCACTCACCACGTGCGGCGTCCTCCAGCTAGCTGCATTCCTTAGGCAATGTTTGGTGCTCCTATTTATCCACCCTTGCTCCTGATGAGGTGATTGCAACATAATCACCAGAAACGCGTTGAGTAGGGTCTAGCCAGCTTTGTCTTGCAGCATTTAGGGATCTTTCCAGGACCACTCTTTGTGTCAAGTATACGGACATGTATGGGGGGTCTCGACATAGTTCCCTAGATATTAAGGCATCAGTTATCAACTATACACTACCATTCAAAAGTTTGGGGTCACCCAGAGAATTTTGTGTTTTGCATGAAAACTCACATTTTTACTCAAATGAGTTGCAAAATGAATAGAAAGTATAGTCAAGACATTGACGAGGTTAGAAATAATGATTTTTATTTGAAATAATAATTTTCTCCTTCAAACTTTGCTTTCGTCAAAGAATGCTCCATTTGCAGCAATTACAGCATTGCAGACCTTTGGCATTCTAGCTGTTAATTTGCTGAGGTAATCTGGAGAAATTTCACCCCATGCTTCCAGAAGCCCCTCCCACAAGTTGGATTGGCTTGATGGGCACATTTTGCGTACCACACGGTAAAGCTGCTCCCACAACAGCTCAATGGGGTTGAGATCTGGTGACTGTGCTGGCCACTCCATTACAGATAGAATACCAGCTGTCTGCTTCTTCCCTAAATAGTTCTTGCATAATTTGGAGGTGTGCTTTGGGTCATTGTCATGTTGTAGGAGGAAATTGGCTCCAAACAAGCGCTGTCCACAGATTATGGCATGGCGTTGCAAAATGGAGTGATAGCCTTCCTTATTCAAAACCCCTTTTACCTTGTACAAATCTCCCACTTTACCAGCACCAAACCTACCCCAGACCATCACATTACCTACACCATCCTTGACAGATGGCGTCAGGCACTCTTCCAGCATCTTTTCAGTTGTTCTGCGCCTCACAAATGTTCTGTGTGATCCAAACACCTCAAACTTCGATTCATCTGTCCATAACACTTTTTTCCAATCTTCTTCTGTCCAATGTCTGTGTTCTTTTGCCCATATTAACAACATAGTTACATAGTAACATAGTAACATAGTTTATAAGGCCGAAAAAAGACATCTGTCCGCCCAGTTTGGCCTGTTTTCCTACAAGTTGATCCAGAGGAAGGCAAAAAAAACCCCTGTGAGGTAGAAGCCAATTTTCCTCACTTTAGGGGAAAAAATTCCTTCCCGACTCCAATCAGGCAATCAGAATAACTCCCTGGATCAACGACCCCTCTCTAGTAACTATAACCTGTAAGATTATTACCCTCCAGAAATAAATCCAGGCCTCTCTTGAACTCTTTTAGTGAACTTACCATCACCGCCTCCTCAGGTAGAGAGTTCCATAGTCTCACTGCTCTTACCGTAAAGAATCTTCTACTATGTTTGTGTACAAACCTTCTCCAGACGCAGAGGATGTCCCCTCGTCACAGTCACAGTCCTGGGGATAAATAGATCATGGGAGAGATCTCTGTACTGACCCCTGATATATTTATACATAGTTATTAGATCTCCCCTGAGTTGTCTTTTTTCTAAAGTGAATAACCCTAATTTTGATAATCTTTCTGGGTACTGTAGTCCACCCATTCCAGTTATTACTTTAGTTGCCCTCCTCTGGACCCTCTCCAGCTCGGCTATGTCTGCCTTGTTCACAGGAGCCCAGAACTGTACACAGTACTCCATGTGTGGTCTGACTAGTGATTTGTAAAGTGGCAGGACTATGTTCTCATCACGGGCATCTATGCCCCTTTTGATGCAGCCCATTATCTTATTGGCCTTGGCAGAAGCTGTCTGACACTGGTTTCTGCAGCTCAGTTTGCTGTTTACTAAAATTCCTAGGTCCTTTTCCATGTCAGAGTTACCCAATGTTTTACCATTTAGTATGTACTGATGACTTGCATTATTCCTTCCCATATGCATAACTTTACATTTGTCAGTGTTAAACCTCATCTGCCACTTCTCTGCCCAAGCCTCCAGTCTATCCAGATCCATCTGCAGCAGTGTACTGTCCTCTTCTATGTTAATTACTTTACACAGTTTAGTGTCATCTGCAAAAATTGATATTTTACTGTGCAAGACTTCTACAAGATCATTAATAAATATATTGAAGATAATATTTTCCTTTTATTAGCCAGTCTCAGATATGGCTTTTTCTTTGCCACTCTGCCCTGAAGGCCAGCATCCCGGAGTCGCCTCTTCACTGTAGACGTTGGCACTGACGTTTTGCGGTTATATTTAATGAAGCTGCCAGTTGAGGACCTGTGAGGCGTCTATTTCTCAAACTACAGACTCTAATGTACTTGTCTTGTTGCTCTCTTCTCTTTCTACTCTGGTTAGAGCCAGTTTGTGCTGTCCTATGAAGGGAGTAGTACACACCGTTGTAGGAAATCTTTAGTTTCTTGGCAATTTGTCGCATGGAATAGCCTTCATTTCTATGAACAAGAATAGACTGTCGAGTTTCACATGAAAGTTCTCTTTTTCTGGCCATTTTGAGAGTTTAATCGAACCCACAAATGTAATGTTCCAGATTCTCAACTAGCTCAAAGGAAGGTCAGTTTTATAGCTTCTCTAACCAGCAAAACTGTTTTCAACTGTGCTAACATACTTGCACAAGGGTTTTCAAGGGTTTTCTAAACATCCATTAGCCTTCTTACACAGTTAGCAAACACAATGTACCATTAGAACACTGGAGTGATGGTTGCTGGAAATAGGCCTCTATACACCTATGTAGATATTGCATTAACAACTAGACGTTTGCAGCTAGAATAGTCATTGACCACATTAACAATGTATAGAGTGTATTTCTGATTAATTTATTGTTATCTTCATTGAAAAAAACTGCTTTACTTTCAAAAATAAGGAAAATTTCTTAGTGACCCTAAACTTTTGAACGGTAGTGTACATGTGGTTCATAGTTGGGGTGACATTGTTATATGATTGGTGATAGTGTAGTGACGGCTATCACAAACACGATCGGTGCGGTTCATAACTACCACCATATTATACACGATAGATGGTCTGGACAGATATTGGACCACAGTGGACATCCATAAACAGGGCCACTTCCTGTCCGCCATCTATGAGATATTATGGTCTATCATATATATTTACCACTACCTGTTTACACTGCCTATCTCTTCGATCTCTCTGGTGTGGGATTAGTTACATATTTTAATAGACGTTTTCAATAAAGGTGTTTATTACTTTCATTTTAAACTGTCAAAACAGGAAGTGCATTATCTGGTAATAATTCTGGAACACTTTTACTTATCCAAACCATTCTGAGATTGTTTTCTCATGACACACTGTACTTCATGTTAGTGGTGAATTTGAGCTGATATGTTTTACCTTTATGTATAAAAAATCCAAATTTTACAGAAAATTTAGAAAAAAGAGCAATTTTTTAAATCTGAATTTCTCTGCTTTCAAGACAAATAGTGATTCATCTCAAAATAGTTATTACTTAACATTCATCATATTTTAGCATAATTTTGTAAATGTCATTATGTCAAACGATTTTTGAAGAAGAAAATTTTAGAAACCTTTTTTAAGGACCAATTTAGTTCTGAGGTAACTCTTTGTACCCCAGATGTTTTTTTCATTTTTGCATTTTCATTTTGCACTCCCTGCCTTCCCAGAGTCATAACTTTTTTTTATTTTTTCATTGACATGGCCATATGATGGCTTGTTTTTTGCTGAACAAGTTATGCGGAACACCATTTAATATTGCATATGATGTAGTGGGAAGCAGGAAAAAAATTCCAAATGAGGTGGAATTGGAAAAAGAAAGCAATTCGCAACAGTTTTAGGAGTTTTGTTTTATTTATGATGTTCGATGTGTGATAAAACTAAGCAGTTACTTTCATTCTACAGGCCAGTACAAATCCAGAGATGTATAGTTTTTCTTGCCTTTTGATACTGATAAAATAATAAAAACCTTGGAAAAAATCAGTTTTATTTTTTCGTCAACATATGCTGACTCCCTATAACTTTTTTGTAGTTATGTGTACGGAGCTGTTTAAGGGCTCATTTTTTGTGGGGTGATCTGTACTTTTTATTGATCCCATTCTGGGGTGTGTACAACTTTTTGATCACTGTTTATTTAATATTTTGTAGGAAATGAAGTGACCAAAATGGCAAATCGGCCATTTTGACGTTTTTTCCCATTTTGCCATTTGGAGAAGATATTTTTATATTTTTAAAGTATGGATGTTTTCCGTGTTGTGATACCCACAATGTGAATTTTTTTATTTTTTCATTTTTATTTTGAGGAGAGGGGGGTGATTAGAATTTTTATATTTTTTATTTTTAAAAACTTTATTTTTTTCTTTACACTTTTTTACAGTTTCCATAGGGAACTATAACAAGCAATCATTAGATTGCTATGCTTACAGACTCCAATGCATTAGCATTAGAGTCTATGTGAAACGTAGTAGTTTTCTATGGAGCCCTACTACAGACAGGGGCTCTGTAGGAAACACTATGCAGCAGCCTCCTGTCATTCTCTATGACAGGGGCTTCATACAAGCTCCACCACATGGGGGAGCCAAAGCATACCCGTAAGCGCACACTTCCGTAATACACGCCCTCAGGTTTGACCATGGCATCTGAAATGTTAACTGTCTACGTCTGGCATTTTTGCCGGGCACGGACAAGAACCGCGGGTGTCTGATGTATGAAAAACTCCTTTAAGTTTGCTCTCCACTATAAGTCCTTTTCCATATTAGTGTTACCCAATGTTTTACCATTTAGTATGTACTGGTGACTTGCATTATTCCTTCCTATGTGCATAACCTTACATTCGTCATTGTTAAACCTCATCTGCCACTTCTCTGCCCAAGCCTCCAATCTATCCAGATCCATCTGTAGCAGTGTATTGTCCTCTTCTGTGTTAATTACTTTACATAGTTTAGTGTCATCTGCAAACATTGATATTTTACTGAGCAAGCCTTCTACAAGATCATGTTACTAACTTTACATCAACCAGAATGTGTTCAGTAAAGCCTATTAGAAACTTGTTCTTTCTTTTAATTTACAAAAAAAAAGCAAGACTCCTATTTTTGTCTGAAACAAGAATTCAATAATTCCCTTTAATCACTATACTTCCCTCTAGGTGCCAAACATAATAAATAATTGTAGGAATCGTTTCCAATTAATCCTGTTAATCTAGGTGCACCAGTACAAAAGCTGCCCCCAGAGATCTCTCTAGTGATTTTGAATGCATTTAAATCACATAATCTTTCAGACTATAGTTTTCCTTTATAAAAGTCCTTTGATCTTTGGTCTCCTATTATGACTGCATTGCTTTGAAAAGGTAAGATGTCATCCATTATAGTATATTTGTCACACTGAATGGTTCCTGAGACTTAAACAAAATGTAATATGAGATAAGAGGAGTCTGTGTGAGCATGTGCCACAGTTCTTATTTAACCACTTCAGCTCTGGGCCATTTCCCCCCTTCCTGACCAGGCCTAATTTTGCAAATCTGACATGTGTCACTTCATGTGGTAATAACTTTGGAACGCTTTTACTTATCCAAGCGATTCTGAGATTGTTTTCTCGTGACACATTGTACTTCAAGTTAATTGTAAATTTGAGTCGATAAGTTTTAATTTTATTTATAAAAAAATCCAAAAGTTTATGAAAATTTGAAAAAAAAATCACTGTTTTCTAAATTTCAATTTCTCTGCTTTTAAGACAGATAGTGATGCCCCATAAAATCCTTTTTAATTTACATTCCCCATATGTCTACTTTATGTTGGCATCATTTTGGTAGTGTCATTTTATTTTTAGAAGGTTTAGAATTTTAGACGCAATTTTAGCAAATTTGCAAAATCAACTTTTTTAAGGACCAGTTCAGTTCTGAAGTCAGTTTGTGGGCTTACATAATAGAAACAACCCATAAATGACCCCATTTTAGAAACTACACCCCTCAAACTATTCAAAACTGGTTTTAGAAATGTTGTTAACCATTTAAGTATTCCACAGGAATTAAAGCAAAATAGATGTGAAATTTCAAAATTTCACTTTTTTTGCAGATTTTCCATTTTAATCATTTTTTTCCTGTAACACATCAAGGGTTAACAACAAAACAAAACTCAATATTTATTACCCCGATTCTGCAGTTTTCAGAAACACCCCACATGTGGTCGTAAACTGTTATTTGGGGATACGCCAGGGCTCAGAAGGGGAGGAGCAGCATCTGCATTTTCTAACATGGAATTTTTTGTCATGGTTTGTAAGAGCGATAACTTTTTAATTTTTTTGTGGACTGAGCTGCGTGAGGTCTTATTTTTTGCGGGACAAGCTGTGCTTTTTATTGGCACCATTTTGGGGTACATCCGGCTTTCTGATCACTTTTTAATCTAATCTTTGGGAGGTTAACTAAAAAAAAAAAGCAGTTTAGGGGCATTTTTCTATTTTTTTTTTACACCGTTCACTTGATAGGGTAGATCATGTGATATTTTTGTAGAGCCAGTTGTTACAGATGCAACGATACCAAATATGTCAATTTTTTTTTCACGTTTTACACAATAAGAGCATTTTTAGAAGAAAAATCATGTTTTTGTGTTGCAATTTTTTAAGACCCTTTTTTTTTTTTCATTTTTCGGGCTATAATCTTGTGTGGGGACTCATTTTTTGCGGGATGAGGTGACGTTTTTATTGCTACCATTTTGGAATGCATACGACTTTTGATTGTTTGATATTATGTTTTTTGGTAGGTGATGCGACAAAAAAAGCTGTTTTGGCATAATTTTTATTAGATTTTTTTTTACGCAGTTCACTTGATGGGGTAGATCATGTGATATTTTTATAGAGCCATTCGTTTCGGACGCGGTGATACCAAATATGTCTGTCTTATTTATTTATTTTTATTTGCAACTTTTTTTAATGAAATATTTGGTGGGAAATTATTTTTTTATATATATATATGTGATTTTTTTTTAGTATTATAATACTCTATTTTTTTTATTTTTTTTTACACTTTGTGTCCCCCATAAGGTCATACAAGACCTCAGGGGGACATTTAACTTCACTTATTTATTTATTTTTTTACACTTGATTTCTCCTGTAACTGGGGCTGACATAGTAGCCCCAGTTACAGGGGAAATACATCCCCAGAGAGCTGTACAGCATAATACTATGCTGTACAGCCTCAGTGCAGGGCTGATCGGGTCTATGAGAGACCCGGCAGCTCCTGCACTCTCCCGGCCCCGGCGATCACGTGACTGCCGGGCCGGAACAGGAAGCGCAATATCGTTGAGCGCTGTGTATACAGCGATCTAGAAGTCAGGGACCCCTGGGAACGGTCCCTGCCTTCTCTTTGGGGTACCCTGCTGTCACTAACAGCAGGTACCCCACTGTGCAGCTGAACGATTAGCGTGCAGCTGCTATCTCTGAATGGACGTTCAGAAACGTCCATTCAGAGATAGATAGCCACTTCCCGGACGCTTATAGTCAACGGGCAGACGGGAAGTGGTTAATTTTACTTATTTCATTGTACTGCAGTGAATGACACCACTTGGGCACAAGATTGCCAAGCTCGATATAGCAGTACATTCCCCAAGTCATAACAGTGGCTTTTGGTACTCAGATACCCCTAGGAATTAGAGAAGGGCTGAATTATACAATTATCAGTCGCATAACATAAGACGCATGTGTTAGCACAGCAAAGAACAAGACCTCCTGGCAGATGATGGAAGCTGAATGCTAAAGGTCATGGATGATGGAGATGGTCCAGCAGTGGAGTGGATGGCAGGTATATGGTGTACAGGTAGGTAGCCAATGAAAGACAATGAAGAGAAAAGGGGTAATTCTGAACTGAACTTATCTGAATGCAAGTCAGCAAATCACAGCAACAAACACATCCCAAACACAGCAACTACAGATCCCAGAACCCATATGTAACACTCTAGACCAAAACAAGATACAGTCATAAAACTACAAATCCCAGAACACAGTATAAAATATGTAGAGGGGAATTCGCCTAACAAACAATATACCCGACAACTAGAATGAAGTGAGATCTGTATATAATAAAGCTCAATAATCAACAACCCCACTGTAATCAACCAGAAAAAGCTAAGGGGTAACTAAATAGACTCAGATGTAAGGCTGTTGCATAGCAACTGCACAAAGTTAGTAAATAGATGAAAATGAAACAACTTGGAGACCAGTGTTGCTGGTAACAAGATGTGGCAATTTTTTTTCACAGCATTTTTCCATCAACATAGCCACATGAGGGCTTGTGTTTTGGAGAAGATTTGCATTTTAGGGTACATCAAATGTATTTTAAACTTAAAAAAAAAAACAACTTTTTTTTGAGTGTCTGAAAAAACTGAAATTCACTGTGTTTACTGTGTTTTAAAAATTCCTTGTTAACTTTACTTTTTATTGTGTCACCTATAACAATATTTTGATTTTCATAGGTTTTTTTTCTGCCCATTGATCTGTGTGAAAGATTATCTTTTGTAGGCTGAACTGTAGCCTTTATTTATACTATTTTGGGATATATGGTGCTTTTTGATCATTTTTTATTCAACATTTTTGGGAGGTGAGGTGACTCAAAAAAAGACAATTCTGTCATTTTGACAGTGACAGCAAGGTGTGGTACCCACACATGACAGCATAAAAACAGCTTCTAAGCCCGCACTATCAATGTGCCATACCGTTACATCACTCTGAATTTACTAAGTACTTGAATGTAATAGTACAGTGCAGCGTTGCAAGGCGTTAAAGAACTGAGAGTTCACTGTAATTGTATCCAGTCCATCTTATATAAACGGAATAATCAATAGCTACACATATTCTCTCCTCTCCTGACAGCATGCTACCATGTACAATAAACAAAGATGGAAGGGCACCGCAGCATAAACAATATTACACTAGGTTCTCTCAATCTCCAATTAGACTGTACCATACAGAAAAAAAAGAAGAAAAAGAATAGGGACATCACTGAGGCATGTACACATTTAATCACAAGAACAAAATATCATTTTTAATAGAAAATATCACTGCCACATTTAAAGGCTATGTACACATTTGGGTGTATTTATTATTTTGAAATAAAATTATTATTAAGAATATATGAAATCCTTTTTGTGTACATTGTTAAAATGTTTTAGAAGCAGCCTGTGGATTTTCTGTCTTTTCCATCATTTGGACAGCTAATGGACTCCTTATCTGTGCTCTATGACCTCCTAAATACTCATTATAGCTCATTTCTTATCTTACTGATAAGAATGTGGCTTAAATAAGTGTTTATGACTTCTTAGTACTTTAGGGATAAGGTTTATTAGATGATGGCACAATGTGAAAGTACCAGTCACACATCTAGAAAAACAGTTAACCCTTTGGAACAGAACAGCTCAATATTGTTGATAAAGGCCATTTGAAAATATCATTTATAGCTAAAAATGATTAAAATGTAATCATAAACAAATATTGCTTCAGAAGCTTTTAAAAACACACCAACATGGTATTGTCATGATGTGATGGGCCACCAACAACATAAAAGTTTATACCATATGACGATCAATAAGAGGATAGCCATAAACTGAGAAAAATCCTTATAAATAATGTATCCATTAGACAAAGATTTATTAACTAGTGAAATGAGCCTAATTTATTCACAGGTTCATGCCTGTTTTAAACACAGATATTTAAATCTACAATTGCAATGAGCAGGCAAATGTTTCATGCAATTTAAGTGTGGAGCACGTTGTACAGAATTATGTAACTAAGTGATCCTTAGACTTCCAAGTATTTTATGGTGATGTTGTTTAAAGAGAATTTAGCTCTGCTTATGGATGAACGTTTATTGATTGCCATAGGCTCTGGATGTTGATATTGTTCACATCATGATGAGACCTTTGTATTTCAAACTGTGGAAGTGATATTTCCAATTCAATAGAATATGTTTGCTCTTGTAAATCAATAAGTGTATGTCTCAGTTGTGCCCCCATACTTATTCTAGTTTCAGTATAGCTTGATAAATTGTATCCATGTTGATAAAAAGTATCAAACTAGATTTTTATCCCACACAGGATAACCTTGATTAAACAAAACTCATCAAAATCTGTGCTAGGTTTCTACACATTTCAGCCTCTGGTTGTTAAAAAGAATGTTCCCATAAGCTGCATGACTTTAAACATCCAGTGATTAAAAGGGTTGTTTCACTTCACTAAATTGCATTTATTATGTAGAGAAAGTTAATACAAGGCACTTACTAATATATTGGTATTATCCATATTGCTTCGTTTGCTGGCTGGATTTATTTTTCTATCATTCTACATTATACACTGCTTGTTTCCATGGTTACAGACCATCCTGCAATCCATCAGTGGTGGTTGTGCTTGTACACTACAGGAAAAAGCACCACGGGAGTGCACATAGGCTTTTTTCTATAGTGTGCAAGCACGACCACCACTGATGGACTGCAGGGTGGTCTGTAACCATAGAAACGAGCAGTTTATAATGTGATGGAAAAATGAATCCAGCCAGCAAAGGAAGCAATATGGACAATCACAATACATTAGTAAGGGCCTTGTAGTAACTTTCTCTATATGATAAATGCCACTTACTGAAGTGAGAC
The DNA here is from genome assembly GCA_900303285.1 of Rhinella marina. NCBI lineage: Eukaryota > Metazoa > Chordata > Amphibia > Anura > Bufonidae > Rhinella > Rhinella marina. Next base: position 17,420 of record ONZH01027360.1, read on the forward strand.
AACCCCTTTAAGCGTTATTTACATAAATCCTACTTACTTTTGGATGTTCCACCTTCAGATTTCTGATTTCTATTTGTCTTACTGTGGAAAGTTGTATTTGCATCGGCCTAATCCGCCTAATAGTACAGTATATGTAAATAAATAATATGTAAAAGTTTTAGGCAAGGTGTGGGAAAATGCTGCAAAGTAAGAATCATTTCTAAAAGTCTTAATAGTTTATTTTCATTAATTAGCAATATACAGAGTGAATTAAAACAGAGAAATCTAAATCAAATCAATATCTTTTGTGACCACCCTTTGTCTTCAAAACTTCATTAATTCTTCTAGGTAGATTTGCACACAGTTTTTGAAGGAACTCAGCAGGGAGGTTGTTCCAGGCATCATAGAGTACTAACTACAGATTGGAGATGAGCAAATCATTCGAGGTTCGTTTAATGTTCACTGAATTTTTCCAAAAGTTTGGTTCTTACTGAACCAAATTAGCTCCAATTGTCCTGAAAATTGCTATATAACACCCTCTAGTCTCCTAGAACTCAGAATTTTTAGGAAAACATATTATCTGTTTTCATTCATTTTTAAGAATTTTTGCTTCTTGCTCCCCCCCCTCCCAAACTCTTGTACGAGTGACAGCGGCGTACCTTCAGTAAAGGCAGACCATGCAGCTGCTATGGGGCCTGTGGGGATAAGGGGTCTGCAGTGAACCAAAGGCCCTACCCCCTAATTACTGTCCAACTTCTGTATAGTATTCCTATCAGTGGAGAAAGCTAAAGGACCTGTGATGATGTCATCACAGGTCTGGTATATCTAGTAAAGGAACTACACAAAGAATGGTGTAGTTTTCAGGTTAGGTAGGAGCATCTGCCAGGACCTTTGAAGACATCATCATCATAGGTCCTGTACATCTAGTAAAGGAACTGCACAGAGCATCATCACAGGTCCTTCAACTACCAACAGCATGGAGACAAACTGCAAGATGAGCTCTCCACTGAGGCTCATTGATTTCTATGTACGTCCCTGCTGAATGACACTGACATGCATAGCTATGAGTAAACGTACATTTGATGGTGTTAACAAACACTCTGTGCCATTGCATGTGTTATGCTTTTTCATATTTCAAAGCTTCCAAAAATTGTCCTCTATCGGGGACATGTAGTGTTTAAACACACACGGTGTTAAAGGATAAAAAAAAAAAACTAAAAAAAATGAGGTCAGAATGATTGCCCAAACGTCACTTACAAGTGTTGATAGAAGTGGCTCGTTGTGAACGTGCCTATAAAAATTTTTCATTTTAATTGGGAGCAGCAGCAGTACAGTGCAGATGCAGAAAGGGTAGGGTATTAGAAGCACGTGGCCACAATAGTAGTGGCAGCAGAAGCAGCATAGCATGGAACATACAAAGCAGTAGATCAGCTGTCTATGGGTGGTACTAGTAGTAGTTGTGGTAGTAGTGGCAGATGAGTAGTGTTAATAGTGGTGACAGTAGGGGATTAACAGTGAGGAGCAGCAGCTGAGGTGGTGGCAGCAGCCACATAATACATGTTGGCAGGTAGGCAGTGGCATGAATGTGGCAGTAGCATGACAGGGACAGCTGTACAGAAGATGATGGTAGGAAGCCCTGGCATTGACATGATGGCGGCAGGGGCATGATGGAGGCATCAGCAGCAGGATGGAACATTATGGTAGGCAGGCCGTAGCAGTGACATGATGGCAGGAGCGGCATGATGTAGGCAGGAGCAGCCATATGGAGCATGATGGTAGTCTGGCAACATGATGGTAGGCAGGGCGGCAGGCAGATAGCAACAGTGGCAAGATGGTACGCTTCAGCAAGTTCCAATCTATTCATTGTCCACCAATCCAGTTTTGGCTCATTTTGACAAAAGTGATGTTTTGGATACTGGCCGAGGACAATTTGGTCAGTTTGCATGTCACCAATGAAAACCCTCTCCAAGATGACTCTGGAGGCTGGGCAAGAAAGAACAAAGAGAGAGTGCTGTGCCAGTTCGGGCCAATGGGGTCAGGGAACAGGGTATGCACTGGAGACAAGCCAAAATGTATCAAAATATATGAAAGACAATTTTATTGTTACATATAAGAATTTATGTGAAAAATGGCCATCACAATAATTAATTATTGTGATGAACATTATTTCCACATTAATTCTTAAAAGGGTTGTCCGAGTTATGAAAAAAAAAAAAAAGCACTGTAAGGGCCCATTCACACGACCGTAGTATTGCGGGTCCGGAAAAATGCGGACTCACAATACTACGGGTGCCGCCCGGCGTATGTTCCGCAACGTCCAGAACACATGGCCGGGCGCCCCATTAAAAATGCCTATACTTGTCCACTGGTGCGGACAAGTATAGGACATTCTCTATTTTTTTATGAGGAGCCTGCTCTCATAGAAGTGAATGGGGCCGCATCTACTCCGCAAAATTGCGGAATAGATGCGGACCCATTCACATGGTCGTGTGAATGGGCCCTAAATCTGATGGTCAATAATGTTTAACTAAGTTAAGCAAGTTTTAGGCAAAAAAATCTATATTTCCTTTTTCCTGGTTCTCTTCTGGTCTTTGTTTACCCTGCAATAACAACAATCTCTGCCCCTCCCCCTGCTCTGCAAAGTGAGTGAATACAAGTGCTTCCCTGAGTGACATGTCTGTCTGCTGGGAGACTCAGCAGCATGTTGTATGTGTAGGACTACAAGTCCCAGCTGTACAATAACACTGCGGATACACACAGGATCTTCTCCCTACCTGTTCTTGTGTAATGCACTGCAGAACTCCTCTGTCAGCTTCTGTGCCCAGTATTTGTCTCCTCACTGCCTGCAGCTACTCAGTAAAGCCTTCAGCCCTGAGGGGTTAAAATCTTATTTGAAAGAATCCAGGTAGGGAGCAGCAGGTGGCAGTGCAGGGGGCGTGGCCCGCACAGTGACGTCTCGTGTACAGACTCTTATCTTCTTGTGAATGAAACATGAGCAGAGCAGGCAGAGAAGCTGACATCACAAGTCATGTAACCCTCAGTGAACTCTGAGAAAGGGGACACTGGAGTTAAAGTAAGTGCATTGAAAAAACATTACATTTGCCTAGTTAGAAACGTACAAAGGATAAAAAAAATTACTTGGACAACCCTTCCAAAAACATTTGAAATACTGCAACATTAGAGATTACAACTTGCCTTGTACTTTGCATTTTTAAAAACATTAAATTGCCTTGTGGATCTCAATCAATTCTAAACAGTGTGTTTGTGGATTATTGGATTTTAGATAGTAGGCCGGTGAATGTTTAAATTATTTTTAAATTGTACAAATAATTACTACTATAACTACGGTATCTGTGTTGTGGCTCTTTTGTAATTGATTTTTGCCTTAGGATATGTGTAGGTTTTCAAGTTTTAATTTTGTAGCGTAACCTTAGTGGCTATCAATTGCTTGCATTATTATATGATCAATATCAGGGCATTTCAGTTATGTTTTTCGGCATGAAAGTAAGTAGCTACAAATGACTTTACTAAGTGATGCAGGGAGGATTGGCGATTGATCAAACTTTTGTTACAACATATATATTTCAGAAAAACAAATAAGCTATTTTAATTATTTATTTATTTTTTTAAACCTTGTGCATATTTTGGATTATTACACCCCTACATTTTTCAACTATATTTCACCCCTGTATTTATGAGACTTCTAGACTCTAAATAAGACCTAGGGCATGGAGAAGAGGGAGGGTGGCACTTTGCAGAGAAAATGAATGATTCATGTTGATTATTTTACCTCATCATATACTTTTTTTTCTTTTTTTTTTCTTGTAGTCAGAAAATATAACCCTCACTCTGCTTACTTATAGCTAATGTAACAGTAATCTCTTCTGGAAGGCAGTGTAAAGGTTAAAGTCCCTGACATGGTGCTGCAGTTAACAAAGGAAAGTGATAAGAAGACATTGGAGCAGTCAGATAAGGAGAAAGGTGAAAACAGTATATGACCCATATGCATATTGTCAATTAACAGAGCGGATTTCTCTGCCTGTCACACAGCAGACCATTCCATAATACACCCAGACACAAAAAAACACAGTGGCCACAGAGTAAAGCTGGCCATATACCTAGCAAGAGTTAGGGATTGTTCACATTTTTATATGACCACTAGGGTTGAGAGAATCGGAGTATCCAAAGTGGACTTCAATCCGAATTTCAAGGAACATTTGATCCGTTGTGAAGCCGAATTTCCTTGTGCTTCAAAGGATGTTCAGTCAAGATGGCGGCAGCAGCCTCTTTGTGCTGGATAACGTGAGTATTTTTTTAATAACGGATTAACCCCCAAAAGCCTTCATTATTTTTTTTAGATGCCGGGATCAGTGATGAAGGAAGCATCTAAGGGGTTCCCAATCTAAGCTTTCCCAATATTTCTAGACCATTGATCATATCCAATAAATATAATCTATCCATATATTTATATACAAAAGAAGCAAGAACTGGCGCGTTGCTTGTATCGGTGACCAAAGTTCAGCAAAAGGTAGGTAAGTATATGCTCATTGTTTTATGATATTGGTCTAAATCAGATGAAGGGGCCCATCTGGCCCTGAAAGGTGTGATTCCCTACCAATAAAACAATAAACATATACTTACCTACCTTCTGCTGAAGTTTTTTCACCTATACAAACAGTGGCTCAGAGATTTCTCAAAATATTCACTGGCCTGCGCACAGTGCTGGCAAATTCATGGAAGCTTTGCACTCATTTGAGTCACTCTTATGTGTCCCACAACGCTCTGCTGGACTTGCAGCGGCAAAACGGTCTTCCGCCACACCGGTGGATAGGTGACATGCCAACTCAGAATTCCACGCTTCACATGTTGCAGCGGCTCCTTGAGCAGCGGAGAGCAGTGGATGACTTTGTCCAGCAGCAGCCAGAATCTCTGACCATAGGGAGCAGGTGTGGCTTAGATTTTCTGTGCTGAAGCCCTTTGAAGAAGCCACTAAATTGGTCAGCCGGGACAGCTGCGGTGTGAATGACATTGTTTCACTAATATTTGTCCTTGAAAAGACACTGTCGCTCATGCAGCAGGGGGCAATGGGGGAAGGAAATCCTGGGCATCTCTCTGCACGCCATGCTGTCAGTGTTGGGGAGCCCCAACAACAAAGTTCTATGGAGGTGCAGGAGGAGGAGGAGGATGAGGAGATTCAGGTAGAGGAGGGGGAGGAGTTTGATGATGACCAGGAGGAGGAGGAGGAGACACAGTTGGAGGATCTGGAGGATGACGATGATGAGACTTTCAAGGACACTGAAGTGTCTCAGAGAGAGGCTGAGATGGAAAGAACTGGCTCCTCGGGCACGCTGTCCAGGATGGCGAGCTGTATGATCAAATGCTTACGGAGTGATAGGTGTATTCAAAAAATAAGGCAGACTGACGAATACTGGCTGGCGATGCTTCTGGACCCGCAGTATGAATCCAACATGGGGGATTGCTTTCCTCCCCAGGAAAAGGAGGAGAAATTAGCTTCAGGAGAAGCGATGTACTAACCTGGCCACAGCTTTCAGCCAGCCCCAGCCTGCTGCCAGTGTCTCTGAAAGGGAGGTCCGGTAGAGTCACCCACCTCCTGCCACAACCAGCAGCAGCCAGTTAAGCCTCCTGAGTATTATGCAACAATTTTTTCAGCCTCTCAACAGCCGCAGCCAAGAGAGTAGGCCCAGTCCACCCGCCTCAACGAACAGGTTCAGGCTTACCTGCAGTCTGGCTCGCAAAGCCTGTTCTCAGACCCCCTGGACTTCTGGGCAGTCAGAATACAACAGTGGCCGGAACTTGCCCACTATGCACTAGGGCTTCTTTCCTGCCCAGCCTCAAGTGTCATGTCAGAGAGGGTTTTTAGCACCGCTGGGGGGTGGTGACACCCAAACGGACCAAACTGTCACCTGGCAGTGTCAAAAACAACCTTTATAAAAATGAATCAAGGCTGGATTACCTCCAATTTTCACACTCCTCTTGCGGAGGCAGATGATTAGATCAGGCCTGGTAGGCCGAAATAGTGTCTTCCCACTGTTTCTGTCAGCTGGCCCATAAAGTTTCATGCCAAACGTCTCGTGTCATGGGCTGAGCGAACCCGAACTCCCCAAACCAAAACCCCAAATTTGTTATTAAAATACAAAAACTGTTGTTTACCTCCGCCTCCGTTTTCAACATTAGCAATTAGGAGGCTAGCACCTGTTGTTAGACACTGTTCTTAGTTCTTTTTAGTATTTGTAAATTTGCTTTGAAGCCTTTCCTCCAAAATAAAAAAAAATGTAAAAAAAAATTAAAAAATGTAAAAATGGTATTAAAAAATATTTACACTGTTGTTACACTATAGTTACTGTTGTCTACCTCCGCCTCCCATTACAAGTTACATTAGCGGAGATTGTTATCCTCTACCGCAGTTAGTTGTATTTACTATTCACTCTCTGCTGTGCTGATATACCCCGTCCCCTACTACTACTGGCCGTGGCACCCATGAAAAGCCCATATATAATTTTCACTGCCTATCTTTACAAGGTAGAATGTTTACAGTCTTGTTGTCCAAACAAGTCAAGCCTTTTTCTCTTATTATAATACGGGAACCGGAGTGTACGTAATTTATTATTGTTTGGCCTGAAGACACCCTGTGTTCATTAATCTGGGAAAATGGCCTTTGGACAATTTTTGGAGGCTCTGGCCTCAACAGACAAGTTAGACAACCCTGTCTTCTTCACACTAATGCGGGCTCCGGTCATGCACAATTTTTGGAGGCTCTGGCCTAAACAGACAACTATGTTTTCTTCACACTATATCAGGAAGGTGTTAAAGGTTTAAAAAACAATTAAAACACCGGTTTTAGAAGAATAATTTTAGTAAAATAAATAATAACTTTCAACAAAAAATAAAAAAAGTAAAAAAAAGGAAATAAAAAGTTTACGGTGGCCTTTGACGACGTCTGGCCATCATTGCCTGCAGCTCTCGGAGCTCCAGCTGCAGGCCGCGAATAAGCCGGGAGGCAGTATGGAGCCTGGTTTCAAAGCAGCGTAAGGCTGCCTCCACCTCAAAGTCTGTCGGGATATCTCTAGGGGTGGAATCAGTAATATAATTAGTATGATCCAGTTAAAGGGGTTGTCCCGCGAAAAATATTCTAAACTTTCAAACCAGCATGTGGATTAGAATACTTTATCAATTGCATGTCATTAAATATTTGGTATATCTACTGGAAGGAGTTATTCAGTGACATGTATCTGTATTGAGCATTTTTTTCTTTGAACTGCTCACTGAGAAGGCCACACATGGCCAGTTTGGGGTTTGTACTTACTGGACACCCATACTGCATGGTCTTCCCATGGTCCTGGGGAAAACTCCTCCCTGATAGTTGGAGCTACAAAAGATAAAACATAAATTTAGCTTATAATTTGAAGACAGAAGGTCCACCCATTACACTTTTTATTTTACCAACCTTCTACCTCTGGAAGTTGGGGTGGTGGTGTTGGAGGGGCAGGTGGGGTGCTCTCTCGTTGCTGTGATGGAGGAGGTTGAGAGGGGCTCAAAAATCATTAAATAATGGCATTACATTCAACTCTAATGAACAGTTGTAACTTCTGATGTTGATACATGTGAATAGTTTGGGGCTGGATCCCATTCCTAACCACTAGTGCTCTACTGTATCACTGCAGCTTCACTCCCATTTATCCTGGATTAAAAATAAATTAACTATGTTTACACTTACTAGAAGCTGCAGGTACTGTAGGGGTCGTCCAGGCATGACGCTGGCGGTGACTGTGGTGACACCGTCATTGACGTTGCTCTGCAACATAAATCCGTACACAATTGTTATCATGACCGATCATTTTTAATACTAACACTGTATATTACTACAAAGATATTATGGGTGAGAGGAGGGCCATATCCATTTTTTTCTTCTAAATGGGTATTTATCACGATACATATCGTCATCGCAATAAATTTCTTAATATCGTTAACGTGGGAATATTTTTGATATCGCCCACTCACATTAGCTGCAGCATGAGCACGTCTTTGAGTCTGTATGTAGGAGGAGGAAGCGCTAACTATGAAGGGGCATATCTAAGGGTACTTTCTTTCACACTAGTGCATTTGCCTGACACAAACGGGAGAACTGCCAGCACCATTAACAATAATGGGGGACAGCGCTGATCCGGCTGCTATCCGGCAAGAACGCCGGGAATTGGCAGGAAAAATACTGCAGAACAGCCTGCAGGATCATCAGATGTGAAAGTACCCTTAGGCAAATTACTGGGAAGGGGCACGTATCTGAGAATACCTTCACTTGTTTGGGTGGAGTTAGAGGCGTGGCCTAGCATGGAAGAAAATTGCTACAGCGCACTACGCACGCTCACGTTGTCCTTCTATACGGTTTTCGTTATTGGCACTGGTATATATACAATACAGTACACTAATTTTTTAACATGTTTTTACTTTTCAAATATGTTGTTACTCACCCTGCCGTATCTCTGCATGGATCTCATGAAGCCACTCTGGGCACTTGAACTTCAAATCAGACCATTTCCGCTGGATCTGGCCCGGGGTCCGCACAGTGTTGAAATGATGGTGCAAGCTTCAGATCACCTTCTTCTCCTGGTTCGGGTGGCGGTGTGTGCCATCATAATCCTGCCAGTCCATCAGCCGGTTCATGTATTTAAGCTCTCCAGAGCTAAATGCTGAGGATCACCTGGATGCCATTTTGCAAACTTTGCTCTGCCTCTGAGGAGTGCACGCCACGGTCTAGCGTCGTATGTGCCTGCGTATTACGCAATCGCTAGACAATAGTACGCTAAGGATTCGTACGCACTTTGTACGCTAATGTACATACGTATTCAATTAAGTAGCATACCTTTAACAATGCTATGTTAGTTATTAGTCTGCGAATGTTCGCAGAACATTACCAGAATAACGAATGATTTGTAAGCAGCTTTGACCGAATAGATTCGTATTAAGATCGACTCTTTTTAAAAATTTGACGAACATTTGGCGAAGCGAATCTTTCAAGATTCGCTCATCTCTATTCAGTATGTAAAAATTATGATGATTTTATCATAAACAGCATATGAACAGATATAACATCTTATTGCTTAATGAACTAACCCAATTTTCTGAGTCTCCTTTAAAATAAAAATTCAGATACTTAATCTCTTACATACAGAGAGTGATATGGCCCTTCAACATAGGAAAAGCTGCTTTAACTAGTTCTAGCATGTGTGGTTTCAACTCAGAGAGAGAAATGGATTTGAAAATGTCTCTGAAGTTTTTGTTTCCTGGAGAGAGCCTCTGGCAACCATCGTTTCTTTCATAAACGATTCAGATATTGTATGGATAGAGATGTGAATACAGTATTTCTAGGTATTTTCTCTACTGTGTTGCAAATAAATCTGTATATGGTCTAACATTCTGAATCTTAGCTGAGTAAATAGTGAGAGCCTTTGCTATAAGACTCTTCATATTTTCATTAAAGACAGGCTTTGTAATGATTGTAGTCCCCTAGCTCGTTTCCTGTGTATAAATCCCACAGGTTGTGGGATATTGATAGAGAACACTCTATTAGCAATGCCTTGCTTCTTCCCTAGGACACTTTGCCCAGTTATTTTTGATTAACATAACTTGTTATATAATCTAGCTACTAGTGTGGGGCGGATTGAAGCCTCCAAATTGGAATTCGATCCAAAGTTAGGAAAAATTCGATTAGTTGTGAAGACGAGTTTTCTTGCACTTCATTGGCAAATGGCTGCTGCACATGTTACAAAGTAAAAGTAAGAAGCCCGGGAACGTGATATGACCCATAATGCCGTGCAGCCATTCGATCAGCAGATAGCCATCTCTTGTCATGTCCCAGCCCTATAAAAAGGCTTACCCACATGGTCTCCACCATTTCACTGAGCTGAGGGAAAGATGTGAGAAGGACAGTGTTGCAGAAAGATTTTAATTGTAGAATATTGCATAGGAAGAGAGCAGGGACATTGAAGGGAGATCGTAGGGGGAGTTTTTAGACACTGTATGGAGAGCATAGGGAGACTGCAGGGACAGTGCAGGTTGAGTGTAATTGCCGTGGGCATCTTGTTGAACTACTGCCACAATCCCATTCAATCTGTTAGTTTATTAGTTTACTTATTCATAGTTAATCTCTCAGTTTATATGTAGAATTACTGTGCCTCAGTATTAAAGGGCAGTCTAATATATCGTTGTCTGTATTTTGTTGAACTGCTTGCACATTCACAGTTAATATCTTATTTTATGTATAGAATTACTATGCCTCAGTATTAAAGGATGGTCTTATAGATCGCCATCTGCATCTTGTTCAACTGCTGACAGTCACTATCCCTATTAATCTGTTAGTATTAAAGGGTTTCTGTCAATAGTTTTGAGCATATAAAACAGGATGACATTTGCAATGTGCCCAATCTGGTAATCATTTTTCTTTTGGTGCTCCCGTTTTTGTAAAAAACACACTTTTAAGTTATGCAAATTAGGCTTACTAGGTGCAAGGGGCGGTAACCCTGCACCTAGTAGAGCCGTTTCCTCACTTCTAGTTACGCCTCCGTGCTCGTGATGGACAGGGCCAGGCAGCTCGCTCTATCTGCTGCCGGCCCTGCCCGTGCTGCAAATCCCGCTCCTGCACCGTGCGGCCTTCAATCGGCGCAGGCACAGTGATTGCCGCTGGCCGCCGGCTACCTCACTGCGCCTGCGCCGATGACATCACAGTACACCCAGAAGAGCCGGCCTCCGTCTCTTCTGGGTGTACTGTGACGTCATCGGCGCAGGCACAGTGAGGAAGCCCGGCGGCCAGCGGCACTCACTGCGCCTATGCCGATTGAAGGCCGCATGGCGCATCACGAGCATAGAGGCGTAACTAGAGGTGAGGAAACAGCTCTACTAGGTGCAGGGTTACCGCCCCTTGCACCTAGTAAGCCTAATTTGCATAACTTAAAAGTGTGTTTTTTACAAAAACGGGAGCACCAAAACAAAAATGATTACCAGATTGGGCATCAGGTGACATTTGCGCATTGCAAATGTCATCCTGTTTGATATGCCCAAAACTGGTGACAGAAACCCTTTAAAGATTGGTCACAATCCCAGTTAATCTGTTAGTATTAAAGTGCAGTCTAATATATCGCCGTTTGCATTTTGTGGAAATGCTGTCACTTTTACAGTTAATCTCTTAGTTTATATATAGAATTACTGTTCCTCAGTAGTAAAGGCGGTCTAATATATTGCCGCTTGCATCTGGTCTAACTGCTGCAACTTTCATAGTTAATCTGTTACATTACTGATACAGTTACTGTGCACTATGGCCAACAGACAGTTGCCTGGGCCCTCCCTCCAAAGGAACCACTGCATCTCCCACCGGCCAGCACACCCTCTCCAGCAGTCAGGGCTTGTTAACATCAGCATAAAGAAGTTGTTCCTTCCTATCGCCTATTGCTCCTGGTGCTCTACCTCCTTCTCCTCATTACTTGTTTGGACAGCAATCAATCACCGAGGTGACTGCAAAATGACAACAGTATGCGTGCACTCATCCAACAGAACAGAAGTTGACTGTGCACCTGGCTAAGTTACTGGTACTTCAGTTCCTCCCTTTCCATGTAGTGGACGATGGAAGTAGTATGTAGTAGAATATGGAAATCATTATTTTTATGCACCCTTTGTGGGGCCAGGTCTTAATGATGACTATCCTCATTCTTTTCTGGCTTTACTTCTTCCATCTTTCAAAGTCTATATGTTCTAAAAAAGTCTGCAAAATGCAGAGAGAGGAGGAGATGGATGTTCCTGATGTCATATCATCAGTATTGGATGATGTGGAAAAGGAGTAAAAGCAGATGACAGAAGAAGGGTTCTTCCGCCTGTAGGGCAGGAGAGTGCTGGGGTTGGAGAAGAGGGTTTGCAACTAAGGGGTGGGATGGAGGGCTCATGGTATGTGCGTGTGGGGGCTTTCTTCTTGTTTTGCTCCGATAATGGCCCATGACAATTTTTCTGTCCTCTTTTAACAGTTTGTTGGATCCAACTGCCGGTCACTTGATGAGCCACAAGGTACTCTTCATATGTAGTTTCAGGATGCAAGGGTTAAAGGTAAGTATAACTTTAATTATTAGGTAAAATGCATATAGTGGTCAACTATTGGCCCCATGTGGCCCCTTTGTGCAATTCTTATATAAAAGGAGATGCAGGACACAACAGCAATAATTTACATATTGTGCCACGCACCTAACTAGCCAAACCCCATTCCAGAAACAGCCCCTGTTTGGCTTGCATATTAAATGGCAGCTACTGCAGCCTTGCCTGATCCTTCCACCATATTCATCCCATCTGGTATTAACCGTAATACATGTTTAAAGGGAAATATCATCCGGTTCATAGTAAATATTTATATAGTTTTTGATTTTACACTTGAAATATGGGAATCATTCTTTTTTTTAAAGGGATTCAAATCTACAGTGTTAAAAAATAATTTCTGTTCTTTCTGTAGTTTTCCATTTGACAGAACACAGCCATTTACAATTTTAGGAGCACATTTATTAAGACCGAAGTTATGAAGAGGCGCATCCCTTGTCCTATGCACCTAATATCTATGGCTACTGGCATTACAGTGAATGCCAGTACCTCCCCGCACTCTAATTGGCTAATTAGCGTGCGGGGAGGGGACTCGAGCATGGCCGAACACCGCGTGGTCCCGTGAACACCGCGTGGCTGAACATGTTCGCTCAACACTAGACGTCAGCAATGTACCACGCCCAAAAAATGACGCGGTCCATGATGACGTCATGATCTGACAGGAATATGTCCTTTTCCCACAGCCCCAGGAACAAATTAGTATATGAGGGCGCACTGGCCGCCCCCATAGTGGTTTCCTTGGAGCTGTAGGAAAAAAGTTTGTTAGAACAAAACTCAACAGCTGTGACAAAAATGATATAAATTTTCCATCCACATTATTGGCATGGAGGAAAAATTCCACTGCTTGCATCCCATCCGGGTGTCTAATACTAGTGTACAAGGATTCAATATCACAAGTAACTAGTAGAGTATCTTCTTCCAAACATAATCTCGGATATATGACGGTAGAAGTTCTACCATAGGTTTGAGATGAAAATCCAAAAATTTGCAAATGTTCTCAACTAAACTCCCCTGACCAGATATAATAGGCCTACCTGGTGGTGTCTTTGCATCCTTGTGGACCTTGGGTAATAAATAAAGGGTAGGGATTGTTGGTTCTTCTACTACCAAGGCTCGGTGCAGTTGTTTCGAGATGATGCCATTCTCAACTGCTATGTCCAAAAGCCCCATTAGTTCACCTCTAAATTCAGACAAAGGGTTAAACGTCAGTTTTTTACAGCATGTTTTATCACGCAGTTGTCTATACGCCTGTTTGAGATACAGTTCATTAGGCCAAATTACTAAGTTTCCCCCCTTTATCTGCGGGTTTGTAAACCACATCAGATAGCCCCTTGAGTTTCTTCAAGCTCTGACGTTGGGAATATGTAAGGTTATCCCGATGAATTAAAGTGGGGAACATTTCAAGGTCCTTACTGACTAGCTTCCCGAAAATCTCAACAGCAGGACCTGTTGATAACGCAGGACATTTATTAGATTTTTTGTGAATCGTTCGGGGGACATCTCCACCCTGTAGACATCCTGCTCACACATCAGATAATCCAAAGTGCGTAAAGCAACAATTTCCTTCTCAGTATTGAATATCTCTCTATCATATTCTTTATGATGCAATTTTTTTTAAATGAGAGAGCGTCCAAAAATATGCAAATCCTTAATAGCCGTAAATAGATCAAAGCGAGCACTAGGAGCGTACATCAGGCCCTTTTGTAGTACTGATATATCAATTGGGGACAAAACACGATTAGATAAATTAATTACCTGTAGATCTTTATCTTCATGTTTGTTATTCCCTGTCCAAAAAGAAATGGTTTGGTCGGATGGAACGTGGCTTAAAATGTGACAGCAAATGGCAAAATTTTGGTGCAAAATATTGAGGCAAAGTAAACCAACCAATATGACTACAACTGACTAATACTTCTAGTAAGATGCATCAGATTTATTATACACATGGGCCTCTGTCATAATAATCAGTCACATCTTTAGACTGCCTAGTCTTAGGGCTGTATTACATTTAACAATGCAGTTGATGATACTATTGTGTCGTTCAGTTGACATACGCTAGCTGGTGGATAAGGGTAGAACAAATCTTTTGTACAGAGCGGGTAGTCATGTAGGTAGGTCTTTAACCTCGAATATGATTCCTGTTATAAGAATTTGTAAAAAATTCATTTGGGTGTGGGGCGACTGAGGGCGGGGAGAGGGATGGTCCCCGGTATTGCCTCTATGGAGAAACCCGAAACTGCGGCAATTGTATTCCTTATTGGAATTTGAGTTTTGGTCGCAACATGGCATTAAATATTTGTCACAATTATACAGTGAGGGCGTTTTTAAAACCTTCATAGACTTGAAGGCCGAGTTTGGCTTGCCCAGACTAGCCTTTTTAGATATTTCCAGTTGTGTCATGCCTGCTCAGATCAATTTGGGAAAGGTAAAATTAAGACTGAGTATGGTGAAGTCGAAAAAATTGCTAGACAAAAGATTTTGTGTAAACCAGTATCTTCTTTTTATTCAGCGCTTTATTTCTCGCCTCGCCTACCCACTAACTAGAGCTCTGGCCAGGTGGGAAAAAGACATTCCTAGGCTGGAAGACAGACATGAGAAGGAGCTTATGCTCAACTGGAGAAATACTGTGATATGCGCTAGGGACCAGTTAATTCAGGCCAAATGGCTGCAGCATGTGTATTTGACTCCAGTTAGATTAGAAAGAATGAACCGATTAAGTAGTTCTTTATGTACTAGATGTAACCAAGGGACTGGTACTTTATTTCACATGATTTGGGAGTGTCCTAAGATAGCGGCGTTTTGGTCAGTAATCCATGAGTTACTAAACCTGAAGCTGGGTCTGCCAGCAGTATGTTCCCCTGAGAATAGCTTGTTAGGTCTAGTCAAGGATTTATTACAGACCAAATACTCAAGGATTCTATATAGATTGTTGATGTTTTATGCCAGGAAATCTATTTTGTTGAATTGAAAGCCTCCTAAGATTCCTTCAATCCAGTATTGGATGCAATTTATTGAGGCGGCTTTGCCAATGTATAGGATGACTTACTTAGCTAGGGGGTGTCCAGAGAAGTTTGACAAAATTTGGGGTCTCTGGATAGCTGCTAAGACCTACGTAGTTTAAGCTGTTGGTGGGAGCTCTGCGGCGCTGCGGTGGTGTGTATGTGTGTGTGTTTGGTATCTGATCTCTGTAATTTACACTCACAGAAGCGACAATGATTTTGCAAGCTCGAAAGACTGACACGGATAATTTTATGAAGAAATTTACTATATATCTGTTCGCTACTGCACAGTATAATGATTATGTGTGCTTTTACAATTTATTGTTGTAATATTTTTATTTGTAAAATGACAAATAAATACTTTTTAAAAAAAAATTAAAAAAAACAAAAAAAAAACAATGCAGCTGATGATTATCGGGGGGAAGCATTACTTCCCAGCAGTCGTCTGATCGTTAGTGAAGGAGACCATTGCTATTACATGCAGCAATGTGAAGGAGCGATCACTAATGCCATTGCTCATCCTCATACAGAATCATTGTCTGCCAGCAGCACATTGTGATTAGACACCACGATCTGCTGCCGGCAAACAATGATTTTTAAGCATGCTTAAAAATCTGGATTGTTTGATGAAAGAGTGGGATTGAAGCCACTAACTGCCACATCTTGTGTCATTTTACAGATTAGTGATGAGCAAAGTTTTGAAAAATTTGATTCGGTCGATTCATCGAACTTCGACAAGAAATTTGATTTGTTATGAATTAATTAATCACAAATTGCTCTAAACAGGTGTACCCGTACATCACAGTGGTTGTGGGAATGCATGGACCGGGCTGCTGCATTAAGCCCGCTCCATATGCGGTGGTTTCTGGCTATATCATATAGCAGACAACCGTTCGTGAAACCAGCCATAGTAACCTCCCTGCTGCACTGTGCACAGCTTAGCAAGGAGCGTGTCAAGATGCTATTCACCCTAATAGATGTCACCTTGTATGCCGTCAGGAGAATCTGGCCACTACAAGGTAATGGGCAAGGCCCAAGTTGCCATGGCCCTTGCTAGTGTGACCGCCCCCGGTCACTACCAAGACCATCCCTGAGAGGTCGGTGGGGGTCTGCTGCCGCAGCCAGTGTCGCTTTCATGAGGCAGGAGCGTCCTCTCATGTCTTTTAGCTCCAGCAGCAGTGAAGAGGACCTGCTGGCCTAAGGATCCTGCAGCTTTTATGGGAGCCACAACGTGGACTTAACCTGAAGGGTGAGCACTAGTTGGCCTTTGTTTTTATTTTTGTTGCCCTGCATTTGTCCTCACCCAGATGGACATGGAATGTCAGGACTCCCCCCATCAAAAAAGAAGTTTTAACCAAGTTTCGCATACGTGCGCCTCATCCCTTTTTTTTCCCCTTTTCAGGTTATTGGGGAGCCCCTTGAAAGAGGGTTTTTTAAGGAACCTTTGCTGATATTTTATTACCCATTTGGATTACAATTACCTATGTGGATTACAAATTGCAACTGAGTTTGGGACTCTGCTCCAGTTCTATGACAAGCGTCAGAAGAAAAGAGACTTAAATGTGTCCGTAAGCATACTAGGTAGGTGATATTTGAAATGTTTACATTATACCTATAATGTATTTGCACTATATTGTTTGCACTGGATTGTTTGTACTAATGTTTTTATCTTTCAGCAAAGTTTTCAAGTATGCTGCCCATTGTGTGTATTATTTTACAGGTACCTCAATGTGTCCTTATATTCACTTTATTGTATGGTGGATGGTTGTATTATTCACTTAGCTGGATAGACAGCACCTTACATGTTCTACCTTAAATATACATACTGCCTCTGAGGGCAATTTCAGATCTGACCATTTACGCTGGATCTAGCCCTGGGGTCTGCAAGGTGTCGAAACGATGGCGCAAGCCTCGGATCACCTGCTGGATCTCCTCCTTTTTATGCTGGTTCGGGTGGCGGTGAGTGCCATCATAATCCTGCCTGTCCATCAGCCGGAATATGTATTTCAGCTGTGCAGCAGAGCTAAATGATGAGGATAGCCTGGATGCCATTTTCGAATATTCGCTCTGCCTCTGAAGAGTGCACGCGCGGCCTCTCGTCGTGCGCGCCTGCGTATTACATAATCGCGTAGACAATAGTACGCTGAGGATTCATACGCTATTTGTACGCTCATGCGTACGTCTTCTAAAAAATGTACGTTCGTTATTAGTACGCGAATGTTCGCTAAATGTACGCTCGTTATTAGTACGCGAATGTTCGCTAATAGCACATAATAACTAGAGATGAGCGAGCACTAAAATGCTCGGGTGCTCGTTATTCGAGTCGAACTTTTCCCGATGCTCGGGTGCTCGTTTCGAATAACGAACCCCATTGAAGTCAATGGGAGACTCGAGCATTTTTGCGGGGGACCAAGGCTCTGCCTAGGGAAGGCTGGGTGAAAACCTGGAAACCTCAGAAAATGATGGAAACACCACGGAAATGGACAGGAAACAGCAGAAGCAGCATGCATGGATGCCTCTGAGGCTGCCTAATCCCACCATTACCCCAAATTCTCAGGCAACAGCCTGGTGGTTACCCTCATGGCAATTGTGCTCACCCAGACCAAGAAAGGCGAGGCACATGGCCATCACATGTTAGGGAAGCACCCAACTAGGTGCAACGAAGGTCCGTCACCGCCTGCAGGTGACACCACTACTCATGCTGGCACTGCAGCTAAAATCAAGTTTAGTATCTGTTTTTATCAGTTGCTGTGCCTGCTGGTGGTATAGTGGGGAGCATAGCTACTTCCCAAGCAGTTGATGTGGGTTCGATTCCCATCTATCGCAGAAGGCAATTCAGAATCAGTACAATATCTAATATGTCCCCCTACCCAGCAAAATTGTTTGGAGAGAGGGCATGTAGGTGGGGGGAAGGAGGTTTTGCTGGAAGAGCCAGAGGAGTGCCCCCTGGGCTAGTGTGTGTGGTGGTGACAACAGCCAGAATGCATTTGGAAATGCTCTAGCATCAGCCGGTGCAGTATCGATTCTTCTCAGTTTAATACCGTATACGTCCCCTATCTTGGGACCCTATATTTAATGGATTTTTCGGAAAAGGGAAAAAGAGCTTGCTCTGGCCAGGGGAGTGTTTGTCCCACTGCAGCTAAGGGGACATGTTCATGCTCTGCCTATCACAGGTCAGGAGGCAGATAAAAGAAGAACAAAAACAAACATGAGTGCAACTTCTGATACGTCCCCTATCCGGCTAAATTGTTTGGAGAGAGGGCCTGTAGGTAGGGCAGGCTGGGGCAAGAAGGTTTCGCTGGAAGAGCCAGAGGAGTGCCCCCTGGGCTAGCGTGTGTGGTGGTGAAAACAGCCAGAATGGATTTTTGAAAACTGTTGCATCAACCGGTACAGTCGTAAATTATGAACTTGAACAAGTGTAGCATGTGTTCTCTGTATTCTTCTCAGTTTAATACAGTATATGGCAGCTATCCGGAAAAATAGTTTGGAGAGAGAGAAAGATAGGAAAAAGACGTCAATTGTTTGGAGAGAAGGCCTGTAGGTGGGGGGCAGGCTGGGGGGAAGGAGGTTTCGCTGGAAGAGCCAGAGGAGTGCCCCCTGGGCTAGCGTGTGTGGTGGTGACAACAGCCAGAATGGATTTTTGAAAACTGTTGCATCAACCGGTACAGTCGTAAATTATGAACTTGATCAAGTGTAGCATGTGTTCTCTGTATTGTTCTCAGTTTAATACAGTATATGGCAGCTATCTGGAAAAATAGTTTGGAGAGAGAGAAAGATAGGAAAAAGACGTCAATTGTTTGGAGAGAGGGCCTATAGGTGGACCTTCGGAAAAATTGTTTGAGAGAGGGCCTGTAGGTGGACCTCCGGAACAATTGTTTCGAGAGAGAGAGGGCCTGTAGGTGGACCTCCGTTAAAATTGTTTGGACAGAGGGCCTACAGGTGGACCTCTGGAAAAATTGTTTGAATAGAGGGCCTGTAGGGGGCCCTCCTGAAAAATTGTTTGAAGAGAGGGCCTGTAGGTGGACCTCTGGAAAAATTGTTTGAATAGAGGGCCTGTAGGGGGCCCTCCTGAAAAATTGTTTGAAGAGAGGGTCTGTAGGGGGCCCTCCTGAAAAATTGTTTGAAGAGAGGGCCTGTAGGTGGACCTCTTGAAAAATTGTTTGAATAGAGGGCCTGTAGGGGGCCCTCCTGAAAAATTGTTTGAAGAGAGGGCCTGTAGGGGGCCCTCCTGAAAAATTGTGCTAAAAGAATGCCAGTTGGACCTCTAAAAAATGGCGTTTTTTGGGTCAGTGTTAGGCAAAGACGATATGGAGGAGGAGGAGGAGTAGAGAAGAGGAGTAGAGAAGAGTAATCGGATACATAAGTTATTTAAATCTTTAGCTGCTTTCCCCCGGAGGAGATTTGAATTCTGGTGAAATCCAGGCTTTGTTCATTTTAATAAGCGTCAGCCTGTCAGCGCTGTCAGTTGACAGGCGTGTACGCTTATCGGTGATGACGCCACCAGCTGCACCGAATACACGCTCTGACAGCACGCTAGCGGCAGGGCAGGCCAGCACCTCCAAGGCGTACAGCGCCAGTTCAGGCCACGTGTCCAGCTTTGAAACCCAGTAGTTGTATGGAGCAGAGTAATCGCTACGGACGTTGGTATGGTCAGCTAGGTACTCCCTCACCATCTTTCTGTACAGCTCCCCCCTACTCTGCCTAGACTGGGGACAGGTGACAGTGTCTTGCTGGGGTGACATAAAACTGGCAAAGGCCTTGGAGAGCGTTCCCCTGCCAGTGCTGGACAAGCTGCCTGCTCGCCTCCTCTCCCCCGCTACTTGGCCCACAGAACCATGCCCTCTGCCGCTAGCGGCGTCAGATGGGAAGAATTGTTTCAGCTTGTGCACCAGGGCCTGTTGATACCTATTCACTCTCATACTCCTTTCCTCTGCAGGGATGAGAGTGGAAAGGTTCTGCTTGTACCGTGGGTCCAGGAGAGTGAACACCCAGTAATCGGTGTTGGAAAAAATTCTTCTAACGCGAGGGTCACGGGATAGGCAGCCTAATATGAAGTCTGCCATGTGCGCCAGAGTCCCAACACGCAAGAATTCCCTCTCCTCACTGACCTGACTCTCCATTTCCTCCATCTCCTCCTCCTCCAAGTCCTCCTCTTCAGCCCATACACGCTCAAGAGTTAAGGACTGAGCACTGGTACCCTCTACTGTCTCGCCAACATTCTCCTCCTCTTCCTCCTCATCCTCATCCCCCTCCTCCGATAGGCGCTGAGAAACAGAGGGTGCTCTGGCTATCAAGCGACGTATCTTCCTCCACCGTCTCTTGTGACAAGCGCAAAGCATCCGACTTGATGCTGAGCAGTGAGTTTTTCAACAGGCAAAGCAGCGGGATGGTGAGGCTGATAATGGCGGCATCGCCGCTGACCATCTGTGTTGACTCCTCAAAGTTGCTCAACACCTGGCAGATATCAGACATCCACGTCCACTCCTCATTGTAGACTTGAGGAATCTGAGAGACCTGACTACCAGTTCTGGTGGAAGATGACATATGGCAGTCTACAATAGCTCTGCGCTGCTGGTAAACTCTGAATAACATGTTTAATGTGGAATTCCATCTCGTGGGCACGTCGCACAACAGTCGGTGAGCGGGCAGTTGTAGGCGGCACTGTGCTGCCCTGAGAGTGGCAGCATCTGTGGTCGACTTGCGGAAATGCGCACAGATGCGGCGCACCTTGGTGAGCAAATCAGACAGATTGGGGTATGTCTTGAGGAACCGCTGAACTATTAGATTGAACACGTGGGCCAGGCATGGCACATGTGTCAGTCTGCCAAGTTGCAGAGCTGCCACCAGGTTACGCTCGTTGTCACACACAACCATGCCTGGCTTGAGGTTCAGCGGTGCCAGCCACACATCGGTCTGCGCCGTGATGCCCTGTAACAGCTCTTGGGCGGTGTGCCTTTTGTCACCTAAGCTCAGCAGTTTGAGCACCGCCTGCTGGCGCTTACCCACGGCACTGCTGCTGCGCCTAGAGCTACCGACTGAAGGTGCCGTGCCCACGGATGGTAATTCGGTGGAGGAGGAGGGGTCAGAGGAGGAGGAGGAGGCATAGTACGTCTGAGAGACCGTGACCGAGGTAGGCCCCGCAATCCTCGGTGTGGGCAGTACATGAGCGGCCCCAGGGTCATTCTCGGTCCCAGCCTCCACCAAGTTAACCCAATGTGCCGTCAGTGAGATATAGTGTCCCTGCCCGGCAGCACTTGCCCACGTGTCCGTGGTTAGGTGGACCTTCTCAGAAACAGCGTTGGTCAGGGCACGGATGATGTTCTGTGACACGTGCTGGTGTAGGGCTGGGACGGCACATCGGGAAAAATAGTGGCGGCTGGGGACGGAATACCGAGGGGCAGCCACCGCCATGAGATTGCAGAAGGCCTCGGTCTCTACCAGCCTATAGGGCAGCATCTCCAGGCTAAGCAATTTGGAGATGTGGACGTTGAGGGCTTGGGCATGTGGGTGGGTGGAACTGTATTTCCTCTTGCGCTCCAGCGTCTGCTGTAAAGACAGCTGAACGCTGCGCTGGGACACATTGGTGGACACTGTGGAGGATCGTTGAGGCGAAGGTGTGGTTTTCCGGTGGGAGGCGCTCGTGCCGGGGTCCTGGGCAGGGGGTTGACTAGCAGAGGCAGCGAGTGATGCAGGGGGTTGACTAGCAGAGGCAGCGAGTGACACAGGGGAAGGAGCAGTGGTGTGACCCGCAGGAGGTGGTGAACGGCCTTGGTTCCATTGAGTGGGGTGTTTAGCACTCATATGCCTGCGCATGCTGGTGGTGGTTAGGCTAGTAGTGGTGGCACCCCTGCTGATCCTGGTGTGGCACAGGTTGCACACCACAGTCCGTCGGTCATCCTCACTTTCTTTAAAGAACCTCCAGACTTGCGAACATCTAGGCCTCGCCACGGGAGCTTCACTACGTGAAACAGTTGCTGCTGATGCACCAGCTCTGGCCCTGCTTCTCCCTCTGGCCACACCACTGCCTCTTCCAACCTGTTCTGGTGCAGCACTCGCCTCCGCCTCAGAAGCACTATCTTCACTCGGCATATCAACCCAGCTTGGGTCAGTCACCTCGTCATCCTACGATTCCTCAGTCTGCTCCCCCCTCGGAATTCATCCCCTAACAACAACTTCACCACTGTCTGACAACCGTGTCTCCTCATCGTCTGACACCTCTTTACAAACTTCTTCCACTAACTCAACATTGTCATCATCATCACCCACAGACTGCGACAGTTGGAAAACTTGGGCATCGGGAACGAGGTCAGCAGCAACCTGAGAAGTGGTTTGTGACTCTGGGAAGGGTCCAGAAAACAGTTCCTGAGACTATGCCGGATCACATTCCAAATTTTCCTGGGAGGGGGCAGACTGGGGCGAAGGAGGTTGAGGTGGAGGAGCCAGAGGAGTGCTCCCTTGGGTAACGTGGGTGGATTGCGTGGAAGACTGACTGGTGGACAAATTACTTGAAGCATTGTCCGCAATCCACGAGATCAGCTGTTCGCACTGTTTGGTTTCAACAGTCCTCTACCACGTGTCCCTGTAAGTTGAGACATGAAGCTAGGGAGTGTAACTCTGCGGCGTTCCACAGCTCCCTCATCAGCAGGTACTGTCTCACTCTGCCCAGGACCACGGCCTCTGCCCCCTGCAGTAATTGAATGCCTACGCCCACGCCCTCGTCCTCGACCCTTAGCCCTGGGGTTCAACATTGTTTGTATATAAGTGTATGATATAAAAAAAAAAAATTAAACGGGCCTGGTGTACTGAAACCCACAAACTTGTTCAGTCTGGTAGAATTAAGTGACGTACAGAAAGTGTCACCTGGACAGTATATACGGATGGGAGCGAATGTGCTGAACTGTGACACACAGAAAGGTTACACGCAGCTGAGTAAAATGGATTTGTATCACTGAGCTAAAACAACTGAAATAATAATTTTTTTTTTATATTTTGTTTTTTTGGGAACGTGACGTGCAGGAAATATGGTAGAACAGACTGACACCCTGTTAACGGTGGCTATTTAGTCTGCGACCCAGAGAAATGTCGCACAGAGAGTTTTCTGGATCAAGCGGTAGATGATATTGGTAGCAAATGACTTGGTTGTATTGTGTGACGTACAGAAAGTGTCACCTGGACAGTATATACGGATGGGAGCGAATGTGTTGAACTGTGACACACAGAAAGGTTACACGCAGCTGAGTAAAATGGATTTGTATCACTGAGCTAAAACAACTGAAATAATAATTTTTTTTTTTTATATTTTGTTTTTTTGGGAACGTGACGTGCAGGAAATATGGTAGAACTGACTGACACCCTGTTAACGGTGGCTATTTAGTCTGCGACCCAGACAAATGTCACACAGAGAATTTTCTGGATCAAGCGGTAGATGATATTGGTAGCAAATGACTTGGTTGTATTGTGTGACGTACAGAAAGTGTCACCTGGACAGTATATACGGATTGGAGCGAATGTGGATTTTTTTTACAATTTTGTTTTTTTGGGAACGTAACGTGCAGGAACTATGGTAGGACTGACTGACACCCTGTTAACGGTGGCTATTTAGTCTGCGACCCAGAGAAATGTCGCACAGAGAGTTTTCTGGATCAAGCGGTAGATGATATTGGTAGCAAATGACTTGGTTGTATTGTGTGACGTACAGAAAGTGTCACCTGGACAGTATATACGGATGGGAGCGAATGTGTTGAACTGTGACACACAGAAAGGTTACACGCAGCTGAGTAAAATGGATTTGTATCACTGAGCTAAAACAACTGAAATAATAATTTTTTTTTTTTTACATTTTGTTTTTTTGGGAACGTGACGTGCAGGAAATATGGTAGAACTGACTGACACCCTGTTAACGGTGGCTATTTAGTCTGCGACCCAGACAAATGTCACACAGAGAATTTTCTGGATCAAGCGGTAGATAATATTGGTAGCAAATGACTTGGTTGTATTGTGTGACGTACAGAAAGTGTCACCTGGACAGTATATACGGATTGGAGCGAATGTGGATTTTTTTTACAATTTTGTTTTTTTGGGAACGTAACGTGCAGGAACTATGGTAGGACTGACTGACACCCTGTTAACGGTGGCTATTTAGTCTGCGACCCAGAGAAATGTCGCACAGAGAGTTTTCTGGATCAAGCGGTAGATGATATTGGTAGCAAATGACTTGGTTGTATTGTGTGACGTACAGAAAGTGTCACCTGGACAGTATATACGGATGGGAGCGAATGTGTTGAACTGTGACACACAGAAAGGTTACACGCAGCTGAGTAAAATGGATTTGTATCACTGAACTAAAACAACTGAACTAATCATTTTTTTTTTTATATTTAGTTTTTTTGGGAACGTGACGTGCAGGAAATATGGTAGAACTGACTGACACCCTCTTAACGGTGGCTATTTAGTCTGTAACCCAGACAAATGTCACACAGAGAATTTTCTGGATCAAGCGGTAGATAATATTGGTGGCAAATGACTTGGTTGTATTGTGTGACGTACAGAAAGTGTCACCTGGACAGTATATACGGATGGGAGCGAATGTGCTGAACTGTGACACACAGAAAGGTTACACAAAGCTGAGTAAAATGGATTTGTATCACTGAGCTAAAACAACTGAAAAAATATATTTTTTTTAATATTTGTTTTTTTATATTTTTTTTACAATTTTGTTTTTTGGGAACGTAACGTGCAGGAACTATGGTAGGACTGACTGACACCCTGTTAACAGTGGCTATTTAGTCTGCGACCCAGAGAAATGTCGCACAGGGAGTTTTCTGGATCAAGCGGTAGATGATATTGGTAGCAAATGACTTGGTTGTATTGTGTGACGTACAGAAAGTGTCACCTGGACAGTATATACGGATGGGAGCGAATGTGCTGAACTGTGAAACACAGAAAGGTTACACAAAGCTGAGTAAAATGGATTTGTATCACTGAGCTAAAACAACTGAAATAATAATTTTTTTTTTTTATATTTTGTTTTTTTGGGAACGTGACGTGCAGGAAATATGGTAGAACTTACTGACACCCTGTTAACGGTGGCTATTTAGTGTGCGACCCAGACAAATGTCACACAGAGAATTTTCTGGATCAAGCGGTAGATGATATTGGTAGCAAATGACTTGGTTGTATTGTGTGACATACAGAAAGTGTCACCTGGACAGTATATACGGATTGGAGCGAATGTGGATTTTTTTTACAATTTTGTTTTTTTGGGAACGTAACGTGCAGGAACTATGGTAGGACTGACTGACACCCTGTTAACGGTGGCTATTTAGTCTGTGACCCAGAGAAATGTCGCACAGGGAGTTTTCTGGATCAAGCGGTAGATGATATTGGTAGCAAATGACTTGGTTGTATTGTGTGACGTACAGAAAGTGTCACCTGGACAGTATATACGGATGGGAGCGAATGTGCTGAACTGTGACACACAGAAAGGTTACACAAAGCTGAGTAAAATGGATTTGTATCACTGAGCTAAAACAACTGAAAAAAAATTTTTTTTTTTATATTTGTTTTTTTATATTTTTTTTACAATTTTGTTTTTTTGGGAACGTAACGTGCAGGAACTATGGTAGGACTGACTGACACCCTGTTAACGGTGGCTATTTAGTCTGCGACCCAGAGAAATGTCGCACAGAGAGTTTTCTGGATCAAGCGGTAGATGATATTGGTAGCAAATGACTTGGTTGTATTGTGTGACGTACAGAAAGTGTCACCTGGACAGTATATACGGATGGGAGCGAATGTGTTGAACTGTGACACACAGAAAGGTTACACGCAGCTGAGTAAAATGGATTTGTATCACTGAGCTAAAACAACTGAAATAATAATTTTTTTTTTTTATATTTTGTTTTTTGGGAACGTGACGTGCAGGAAATATGGTAGAACTGACTGACACCCTGTTAACGGTGGCTATTTAGTCTGTGACCCAGACAAATGTCACACACAGAATTTTCTGGATCAAGCGGTAGATGATATTTGTAGCAAATGACTTGGTTGTATTGTGTGACGTACAGAAAGTGTCACCTGGACAGTATATACGGATGGGAGCGAATGTGTTGAACTGTGACACACAGAAAGGTTACACGCAGCTGAGTAAAATGGATTTGTATCACTGAGCTAAAACAACTGAAATAATAATTTTTTTTTTTATATTTGTTTTTTTATATTTTTTTTACAATTTTGATTTTTTGGGAACGTAACGTGCAGGAACTATGGTAGGACTGACTGACACCCTGTTAACGGTGGCTATTTAGTCTGCGACCCAGAGAAATGTCGCACAGAGAGTTTTCTGGATCAAGCGGTAGATGATATTGGTAGCAAATGACTTGGTTGTATTGTGTGACGTACAGAAAATGTCACCTGGACAGTATATACGGATGGGAGCGAATGTGCTGAACTGTGACACACAGAAAGGTTACACAAAGCTGAGTAAAATGGATTTGTATCACTGAGCTAAAACAACTGAAAAAATATATTTTTTTTATATTTGTTTTTTTATATTTTTTTTACAATTTTGTTTTTTTGGGAACGTGACGTGCAGCAAATATGGTAGAACTGACTGACACCCTGTTAACGGTGGCTATTTAGTCTGTGACCCAGACAAATGTCACACACAGAATTTTCTGGATCAAGCGGTAGATGATATTTGTAGCAAATGACTTGGTTGTATTGTGTGACGTACAGAAAGTGTCACCTGGACAGTATATACGGATGGGAGCGAATGTGTTGAACTGTGACACACAGAAAGGTTACACAAAGCTGAGTAAAATGGATTTGTATCACTGAGCTAAAACAACTGAAATAATAATTTTTTTTTTTATATTTGTTTTTTTATATTTTTTTACAATTTTGTTTTTTTGGGAACGTAACGTGCAGGAACTATGGTAGGACTGACTGACACCCTGTTAACGGTGGCTATTTAGTCTGCGACCCAGAGAAATGTCGCACAGAGAGTTTTCTGGATCAAGTGGTAGATGATATTGGTAGCAAATGACTTGGTTGTATTGTGTGACGTACAGAAAGTGTCACCTGGACAGTATATACGGATGGGAGCGAATGTGCTGAACTGTGACACACAGAAAGGTTACACGCAGCTGAGTAAAATGGATTTGTATCACTGAGCTAAAACAACTGAACTAATAATTTTTTTTTTTATATTTTGTTTTTTTTGGGAACGTGACGTGCAGGAAATATGGTAGAACTGACTGACACCCTGTTAACGGTGGCTATTTAGTCTGTGACCCAGACAAATGTCACACAGAGAATTTTCTGGATCAAGCGGTAGATGATATTGGTAGCAAATGACTTGGTTGTATTGTGTGACGTACAGAAAGTGTCACCTGGACAGTATATATGGACGATACGGAAGTTGCCATTTCCTCGAGCATGGCGAGATACTCGTCCGAGCATCGAGCAGTTACGAGTACCCTAAAGCTCGAACGAGCACCAAGCTCGGACGAGCATGTTCGCTCATCTCTAATAATAACGTATTTTATTGATTCATCTGGCATAGAGATGAGCGAACGGATCCGTCCTCCTCACCCGACGGATCCGGATGCCTGTGCCCATGCGAGCGCAGGGAAGCCGAGCGCTACAGTGCTCGTTACGAGCACGTTCGATCATCTCTAATCAGGCACCAAGAGGTACACTATAACTCATCATATAAATAATTTGTCTTTATATGTTATTAATTTTATCTGCTTTATTTTCTAGTACATCCATCAAGTTTTTCCATGTCTCATTTATTCGGAACCTCCGGAACCTATCAAGTTTGCTTAAGTTTCATCTATTTTGCGGCCTCTTGGACTTTAGGATTGACCCTCAAAAAATAATTTATCATGCACATCACTTCCTCATCTTTTTACGATTGTCCCCTTTATTATTTTTATTCATTTTTAGTTTCCACACAATCATGTCTCACTCACCAATCTTTCATGCACACTTTATTGATTTTTATTCATCTTTTGTTTTCACACAATCATGTCTCACTCATCAATTTTTCATGCACATTTTATGTCTATGACTTTTTTATTCACCATTCTTAATCATGTTGCTTATTTTTGCATAACTCTACCATGCACATCACTTTTTTGATATTTTTTCATTTTTTCACTTTATTGATTTTTTTTTTCACACATTCATGTTTTGCTCATTAACTATCATGTATATTTTTTTGTCTATTATATTTTTCATTAATTTTTTTTCCATCACTTAATCATGTCCCACCTTAGTTTGGCAATAATTTGTTTTTATTATTTTGTGATCCTTATTATGTAATATTTCATATATTTTAACATATTTTCATATATTATACCTTTATGTATCGCGTATTATTCTCATTATTGTTTTGTCATGATTTGCTGATGATACACTTATCATTATTATTCACATGGTCATACATGGTGATAATTTATTTCAATCATTGGTGTTATTTTATGTATAACTCAGTGCAAATTATCTGTATTTGTTGGTTAATGTGTTCACATTGCAATATTACATTGTCACCAGAGGTGGCATCAGCGCTCTCTTTTGTGGGTCACCCGCACAGAATCACCTCTAGTCTCGCGTCTTTTTGCCCTACCTGCCGGTCACGTGACTTGATCACGTGCCCGTGATTTTTGGGCGGATATGACGCTGGTTCCGGAGGGGGAGCAACGTGGGCTTTGCCTGTCATGTGCCGATGTGTGCTCAGCTGAGGTATGTTTATTATTACAATACCTGACTTTGATTGGTGCTCTGGGGTTTAAATATGTGGACATGGCATGATGACATCACCCCCTGACGAAGGTACGCGAAACGCGAGTTGGGGTCGCCTCCTCCATCCATCACACCAGCGCACAGGTGAGCTGTTATACTTAGCTTATTGCCACAGTACTACTACTGTATATGTTCTTATCTGGTATATAGCCAGCGCGTTTGTGCATTTATGCGCACTTTATGGAAACTTTTCCCTTCATATAGCTGTATCCAGATAGAACTATCTCTATTACATATTACATTTATGTCTCCCTGTGTCCCGGTGTGATCTCTGGAGGCCGTTTTTCTGCCTCACTTGTCTTTGTATTCAGTGACCTTCCTGGCATATTTTTATGTATATTTATATTCAATAAAGATCTTTTTATATTTTGGTACATTTGGCTTATCATTTTTTTTCCAGTAAACCACGCTCCTTCTCTAGTGAGGCTAAAAATGTCTAAAATGCATTATAAATGTACCAGGCATGTGTACCAGTTTCTTGATGCAAATTGAGTCAGAATTCTGATGCATTTAGTTTAGGAAATCTTCCCCATTGATTCTAGAGATTAGCAATATTTTTACTCCCAATAGAAACACTATGCATTATAAAACATTTTCTAAACAGGAATATGGAGTCATACTGGATAAAAAATTAGCTGTAAATCCTTAAAAGGGAAACGTACTATCATGTCAAAATGTATTATGAAAGAGGATAAAAAGTTGTGATAACAGTGGTTAGACTGAACATATGTATACAAAGGAAAAACTTGTAAGAGAATTTGAAATGAAAACTGAATAAATAAAGGGTCCAGATGGTATTCATCACATCACATTAAATAATGAGACTGTGATTTTAACACCTTGAACCAAGTCTGTGCCTAATCAGTTGCTTTTTTTAGCTGGTAATTTAAATCAAAATCATAATTCTAATTTAAGGAAACTAATGTAATAAATACTAGAATAGCAAAGAATTATAGGGAAAATATGTTTATAATTTAACGAGACGGGAGATATTTTAGTTCCTGATATTCAATGTATGGTAGTTTATTGTTTTATGGACAAAATTGCAACCCATGAAAAATAATTCAAAACATACTATACATTAGATTACAGTCGTTGTCTGACCTAGAAGCCAATAACATCAATGGTCATTACATGTGGCCATTTAAAAAGAAAAAACACTTACCTGTCCATGATCTTGTCATACTAGCAGTTGTTTGCTCTA